>BROG01000231.1:600000-757500 GCA_030159075.1 Atrina japonica | reverse complement strand
TTTTTTGTGCCATTTATTTTCTTTTTTGTTTTATTTTCCTTTGTTTTTGTTGTTTTTGCCTCAATTTAGCTTCCCAAACAAACTTGGTAAATCCCTTTCATCAGAAAAATTGCACTCATCAGAGCCCAACTTCATGAAAATCCTTTCACCAATGGTGGATGACTCGCATCGGGTAGGTCTCTTTGTGGATAAAATGTTGAGTTTGTTAACAAGAACAGGGTACCAATATTGGTACAAGTTTTAAATTTTTTGGTCAAGAAGTCAACCAGTTGGTTAAAAGATGAAATATTTTGTTTGTGATCAAATCTACCAGTAGTTTTAATAATGTTACTTTCATTGTTCCATCTCTCAGGTGCAAAATCTGCAAAACTTCATTTCAAGAATAGAATCTGAATATAATCTTTTCTTTTTGAGGGTGAGGGGGAGTGAAGGGTATGATTATAATATTTTTATGGATAGATTTCTTTCACTTGTTCAAGATTTTGATTTCAGTAAAGTAAAATAATGATAAAATTTCTTAAATGATTTTAGGTGCTAACATTGCTGCTGGGCTTGTCATAGTCCTAGAAGTTAGATGAGTTATTACAGTTAGGTGCTACAGTTTCTGCAGGGATTATCTAGAAGTTAGATGAGTTATTACAATTAGATGCTGCAGTTTCTGCTGGGATTATCTAGAAATTAGATGAGTTATTACAGTTAGGTGCTGCAGTTTCTGCTGGGATTATCTAGAATATAGATGAGTTATTACAATTAGGTGCTGCAGTTTCTGCAGGAATTATCTAGAAGTTAGATGAGTTATATCAATTAAGTGCTACAGTTTCTGCTGGGCTTGTCATAGTCCAAGAAGTTAGATGAGTTATTACAGTTAGGTGCTACAGTTTCTGCTGGGATTATCTAGAAGTTTGATGAGTTATTACAATGAGGTGCTGCTGCAGTTTCTGCTGGGATTATCTAGAAGTTAGATGAGTTATTACAATTAGGTGCTACAGTTTCTGCTGGGATTATCTAGAAGTTAGATGAGTTATTACAATTAGGTGCTACAGTTTCTGCTGGGATTATCTAGAAGTTAGATGCGTTATTACAATTAGGTGCTGCAGTTTCTGCCGGAATTATCTAGAAGTTAGATGAGTTATTACAATTAGATGCTGCAGTTTCTGCTGGGATTATCTAGAAGTTAGATGAGTTATTACAATTAGGTGCTGCAGTTTCTGCTGGGATTATCTAAAAGTAAGATAAATTATTACAGTTAGGTGCTACAGTTTCTGCTGGGATTATCTAGAAGTTAGATGAGTTATTACAGTTAGGTCCAGCTGTTTCTGCTGGGATTATCTAGAAGTTAGATAAGTTATTATAATTAGGTGCTGCAGTTTCTGCTGTGATTATCTAGAATTTAGATGAGTTATTACAATTAGGTGCTGCAGTTTCTGCAGGAATTATCTAGAAGTTAGATGAGTTATATCAATTAAGTGCTACAGTTTCTGCTGGGCTTGTCATAGTCCAAGAAGTTAGATGAGTTATTACAGTTAGGTGCTACAGTTTCTGCTGGGATTATCTAGAAGTTAGATGAGTTATTACAATGAGGTGCTGCTGCAGTTTCTGCTGGGATTATCTAGAAGTTAGATGAGTTATTACAATTAGGTGCTGCAGTTTCTGCTGGGATTATCTAGAAGTTAGATGAGTTATTACAGTTAGGTGCTGCAGTTTCTGCTGGGATTATCTAAAAGTAAGATAAATTATTACAGTTAGGTGCTGCAGTTTCTGCTGGGATTATCTAGAAGTTAGATGAGTTATTACAATTAGGTGCTGCAGTTTCTGCTGGGATTATCTAGAAGTTAGATGAGTTATTACAGTTAGGTCCTGCTGTTTCTGCTGGGATTATCTAGAAGTTAGATGAGTTATTACAATTAGGTGCTGCAGTTTCTGCTGGGATTATCTAGAAGTTAGATGAGTTATATCAATTAAGTGCTACAGTTTCTGCTGGGCTTGTCATAGTCCAAGAAGTTAGATGAGTTATTACAGTTAGGTGCTACAGTTTCTGCTGGGATTATCTAGAAGTTAGATGAGTTATTACAATTAGGTGCTGCAGTTTCTGCAGGAATTATCTAGAAGTTAGATGAGTTATATCAATTAAGTGCTACAGTTTCTGCTGGGCTTGTCATAGTCCAAGAAGTTAGATGAGTTATTACAGTTAGGTGCTACAGTTTCTGCTGGGATTATCTAGAAGTTAGATGAGTTATTACAATTAGGTGCTGCAGTTTCTGCCGGAATTATCTAGAAGTTAGATGAGTTATTACAATTAGGTGCTGCAGTTTCTGCTGGGATTATCTAGAAGTTAGATGAGTTATTACAGTTAGGTGCTACAGTTTCTGCTGGGATTATCTAGAAGTTAGATGAGTTATTACAATTAGGTGCTGGAGTTTCTGCTGGGATTATCTAGAAGTTAGATGAGTTATTACAGTTATGTCCAGCTGTTTCTGCTGGGATTATCTAGAAGTTAGATAAGTTATTATAATTAGGTGCTGCAGTTTCTGCTGGGATTATCTAGAATTTAGATGAGTTATTACAATTAGGTGCTGCAGTTTCTGCTGTGATTATCTAGAATTTAGATGAGTTATTACAATTAGGTGCTGCAGTTTCTGCAGGAATTATCTAGAAGTTAGATGAGTTATATCAATTAAGTGCTACAGTTTCTGCTGGGCTTGTCATAGTCCAAGAAGTTAGATGAGTTATTACAGTTAGGTGCTACAGTTTCTGCTGGGATTATCTAGAAGTTAGATGAGTTATTACAATGAGGTGCTGCTGCAGTTTTCTGCTGGGATTATCTAGAAGTTAGATGAGTTATTACAATTAGGTGCTGCAGTTTCTGCTGGGATTATCTAGAAGTTAGATGAGTTATTACAGTTGGGTGCTGCAGTTTCTGCTGGGATTATCTAAAAGTAAGATAAATTATTACAGTTAGGTGCTGCAGTTTCTGCTGGGATTATCTAGAAGTTAGATGAGTTATTACAATTAGGTGCTGCAGTTTCTGCTGGAATTATCTAGAAGTTAGATGAGTTATTACAATTAGATGCTGCAGTTTCTGCTGGGATTATCTAGAAGTTAGATGAGTTATTACAATTAGGTGCTACAGTTTCTGCTGGGATTATCTAGAAGTTAAATGAGTTATTACAGTTAGGTGCTGGAGTTTCTGCTAGGATTATCTAGAAGTTAGATAAATTATTACAGTTAGGTGCTGCAGTTTCTGCTGGGATTATCTAGAAGTTAGATAAGTTATTATAATTAGGTGCTGCAGTTTCTGCTGGGATTATCTAGAATTTAGATGAGTTATTACAATTAGGTGCTGCAGTTTCTGCTGGGATTATCTAGAAGTTAGATGAGTTATTACAGTTAGGTGCTAAAGTTTCTGCAGGAATTATCTAGAAGTTAGATGAGTTATATCAATTAAGTGCTACAGTTTCTGCTGGGCTTGTCATAGTCCAAGAAGTTAGATGAGTTATTACAGTTAGGTGCTGCAGTTTCTGCTGGGATTATCTAGAAGTTAAATGAGTTATTACAGTTAGGTGCTGCAGTTTCTGCTTGGATTATCTAGAAGTAAGATAAATTATTACAATTAGGTGCTGCAGTTTCTGCTGGGATTATCTAGAAGTTAGATGAGTTATTACAATTAGGTGCTGGAGTTTCTGCTGGGATTATCTAGAAGTTAGATGAGTTATTACAGTTAGGTGCTGGAGTTTCTGCTGGGATTATCTAGAAGTTAGATGAGTTATTACAGTTAGGTCCTGCTGTTTCTGCTGGGATTATCTAGAAGTTAGATAAGTTATTATAATTAGGTGCTGCAGTTTCTGCTGGGATTATCTAGAAGTTAGATGAGTTATTACAATTAGGTGCTGCAGTTTCTGCTGGGATTATCTAGAAGTTAGATGAGTTATTACAGTTAGGTGCTAAAGTTTCTGCAGGAATTATCTAGAAGTTAGATGAGTTATATCAATTAAGTGCTACAGTTTCTGCTGGGCTTGTCATAGTCCAAGAAGTTAGATGAGTTATTACAGTTAGGTGCTACAGTTTCTGCTGGGATTATCTAGAAGTTTGATGAGTTATTACAATGAGGTGCTGCTGCAGTTTCTGCTGGGATTATCTAGAAGTAAGATAAATTATTACAGTTAGGTGCTGGAGTTTCTGCTGGGATTATCTAGAAGTTAGATGAGTTATTACAGTTAGGTCCTGCTGTTTCTGCTGGGATTATCTAGAAGTTAGATGAGTTATTACAGTTAGGTGCTGCAGTTTCTGCTGGGATTATCTAGAAGTTAGATGAGTTATTACAATTAGGTGCTGCAGTTTCTGCTGGGATTATCTAGAAGTTAGATGAGTTATTACAATTAGGTGCTGCAGTTTCTGCTGGGATTATCTAGAAGTTAGATGAGTTATTACAGTTAAGTACTGCTGTTTCTGCTGGGATTATCTAGAAGTTAGATGAGTTATTACAGTTAAGTACTGCTGTTTCTGCTGGGATTATCTAGAAGTTAGATGAGTTATTACAATTAGGTGCTGCAGTTTCTGCTGGGATTATCTAGAAGTTAGATGAGTTATTACAGTTAAGTACTGCTGTTTCTGCTGGGTTTGTCATAGTCTTAGAAGTTAGATGAGTTATTACAGTTAGGTGCTGCAGTTTATGCTGGGATTATCTAGAAGTTAGATGAGTTATATCAATTAAGTGCTACAGTTTCTGCTGGGCTTGTCATAGTCCAAGAAGTTAGATGAGTTATTACAGTTAGGTGCTACAGTTATTACAATTAGGTGCTGCAATTTCTGCTGGGATTATCTAGAAGTTAGATGAGTTATTACAGTTAGGTGCTGCAGTTTCTGCTGGGATTATCTAGAAGTTAGATGAGTTATTACAATTAGGTGCTGCAGTTCTGCTGGGATTATCTAGAAGTTAGATGAGTTATTACAGTTAGGTGCTGCAGTTTCTGCTGGGATTATCTAGAAGTTAGATAAGTTATTACAATTAGGTGCTGCAGTTTCTGCTGGGATTATCTAAAATTTAGATGAGTTATTACAGTTAGGTGCTGCAGTTTCTGCTGGGATTATCTAGAAGTTAGATGAGTTATTTCAGTTAAGTGATGCTGTTTCTGCTGGGATTATCTAGAAGGTAGATAAGTTATTACAATAAGGTGCTGCAGTTTCTGCTGGGATTATCTAGAATTTAGATGAGTTATTACAGTTAGGTACTGCAGTTTCTGCTGGGATTATCTAGAAGTTAGATGAGTTATTACAGTTAGGTGCTGCTGTTTCTGCTGGGTTTGTCATAGTCCTAGAAGATAAATGAGTTGTTACAGTTAGGTGCTACAGTTTCTGCTGGAATTATCTAGAAGCAAGATGAGTTATTACAGTTAGGTGCTGCAGTTTCTTCTGGGATTATCTAGAAGTAAGATAAATTATTACAATTAGGTGCTGGAGTTTCTGCTGGGATTATCTAGAAGTTAGATGAGTTATTACAATTAAGTGCTACAGTTTCTGCTGGGTTTGTAATAGTCCTAGAAGTTAGATGAGTTATAACAGTTAGGTGCTAACATTTCAGCTGGGCTTTTCATAGTCCTAGTTCTTTACCTGTAAAGGTCAGAATTGCTATTTCACTGTCTGTGAACTGGTGTCTTCCACTACTTATGTGGATTGTTGTTTGTTCCACCATCTGTGTGGACTATTGTCTGTTCCATCATATGTGTTGACAATTGGTGTCTGTCCCACCATCTGTATGATTTATTTGTATGTGTTCCAACATCTGTTTGGACCATTTGTGTGTGTTCCACTATTTGTGTAAACCATTTATGTCTGTTCCATTGTCTGTGTGGACCATTGGTGTCTTTTCCACCATCTGTGTGGACTATTTTTGTCTGTTCCACCATCTGTATTGACCATTTGTGTCAGTTCAACCATATGTGTGATTCAATTGTGTCTGTTCCACCATCTACATGACCCATATGTGCCTGTTCCACCATCTACGCGAACCATTTGTGTCTGTTCCACCATCAGTGTGGACCATTTGTGTCTGTTCCACCATCAGTGTGGACCATTTGTGTCTGTTCCACCATCAGTGTGGACCATTTGTGTCTGTTCCACCATCAGTGTGGACCATTTGTGTCTGTTCCACCATCATTGTGGACCATTTGTGTCTGTTCCACCATCAGTGTGGAACATTTTTGTCTGTCCAACCAACTGTGTGGATCATTTTTGTCTGTTCTGTTGTCTGTGTGGACCATTTATGACTGTTCCACCATCTTTGTGGACTGTTTATGTCTGTTTCACCATCTATGTGGACCATTTTGTGTCTGCTCCACTACTTGTGTGGACTTGTCTGTTCCCCCATCTGTGTAGACCATTTGTCTGTTCCACCATCTGTGTGATTCATATTTGTCTATACCATCATCCATGTGGATTATTTCTTTGTCCCAAATGGACCATTTGTGTCTGTTCCACCATCTGTGTGGAGTATTTGTTTGTTCCATCATCTGTGTGGACCATTTATGTATGTCTGTTCCATCATCTATGTGGAGTATTTGTCTGTCCCACCATGCGTGGACCATTTGAGTCTGTTCCACCATCATTGTGGACCACTTGTGTCTGTTCCACCATCTGTGTGGAGAATAAATGATTTTGTTTGACACAAGGCAACATTTTAAAGTCCACATTTCAATTCATTGATAGTAATTTAGAAGCTACCAGTACTGTGGATGAATGTGTCACCAAACTTACTCAATACTCAAGCTCAACTTCTATTTTATTATTTTGGCTTTACAGTCATTTGTAAAATTTCTGGATCTAACTGAATAGGAAAACTGTTTTTCATCATTCACATAAAAAGTTTTGGGTCACACTTATGTTTTTCTTGTATACAGAGCATGATGCTCAAAATTCTAGTGCATGTAGGTACTCAAACAATTTTTTAGCTCACCTGAACCAAAGGTTCAAGTGAATTTTCTGATTACTCTTTATCCTTCGTCTGTCTGTCCATTAACTTTTCACATTTTCGACTTCTTCTCCAAAACTGCTAAAGGGATTTTGATGAAACTTTATAGGAAGTTAATACTCAAGGTCCTCTACCAAGTATGTTCAGTTTGGCCAGATCGGCCCAGAGGTGGATCCAGGGTGGGGCAAAAGATGCCTCAGAGGGTACCCCTCCTTAAAAAATCTTCTCTTCCAGAACTGCTGCATGGATTGAAAAGATAATTGCATCTGAGTGATCTACATAGTTTTATGAATATAGTTTGTTAATTCTGTAGAAATTGGAAGATAAATTTTGACACTTTTTTAATGTTTTTTTAGACTTTGTAATTTTCATTCATTTTTATTTGATTTCTTTGATTTTCTCCCCATCTATTCATTATTATGCATTCATTTTATGTGTTTTACCTGTAATTATGTATATAAATGCTTCTCTAAAAGAATTTTGGTGAAATTTAATTTTTTGATTTTTTATTAATTTTTAAAGACTGCAAAAATGGGGGGGGGGGGGGTAACTTTTCACATTTTCGATTTCTCCAAAACCGCTGAAAGGATTTTGATGAAACTATATAGGAAGCAAGTACACAAGGTCCTCTACCAATTTGTTCAGATTGGCCAGATCGGCCCATGGGTGGATCCAGGTTGGGGGCAAAAGAGGCTTCAGAGTGTATCCCTCTTTGAAAATCTTCGTCTCCAGAACTGTTGCATGGATTTAAAAACTAATTGCATCTGAGTGATCTATATAGATGTATGATTCATGTTTTTAATTCAGTAGAAATCGGAAAATAAAATTTTGACATGTTTTTGACATCTTTTTATACTGTCATTTTCATTCATTTTTTGTATGATTTCTTTGATTTTCTCCCCATTTATTCATCATGATGCATTCATGATTTATTTCATATTTATTAAGAAAAGTTGAAGAGACTGAATATTTATCATCTTAAATGTGAGATGGTCTTTATGATATGTTTCACTGTATTTATTGTCTTAAATGTTAGGTGGTCTTTATGCTATGTCCCACTGTATTTGTAATATTCGGACTCAGTTCAGGTGAGCAATGTAGCCCAAATGGGCCTCTTGTTTACTATTTCTGATTTTTTTTTTTTCAAATGAGCAATAATTTTCAGTATATTTAGTTTTATATCGTCAATATACAAACGCGTCCAGTTGCAAAATTTAGTGTGTTTTAACTTAAAATCATGAAAAGTTAGTTGAGCTTGAGTACTGAGTAAATTTTGTGACTTTGGGCCCTGATATTTTTATCAGGGCTGATATCCCATTTTGATCCAGATTAGACTTTGAACTCAGTGCTTGTTTGATCAGTCAACAGGGAATATTTGCTCCTATGTAACACTTGATCCAGCATCTGGATTTTTGCGAGATCCATGTTTGTTCACTATTTGTATTTTCAGACTTTGATTCCTATTAACATTTTGGTTTTTATGTTGTGTTTTTGTATTAGTTATTTCTTAGTATCATTTATCATATTGACTTTTATTTGGTTACTCATTGTTGTCTGCCTTATCAGTTGATGTCTGGAATTTATATCAATGTTCAGTATTTAATCTCTTCTGAGCCTACTATTCCAGAAATAATGCCGTTAAACAGCATTCTTCAAGACAGCTGCATACTTAGAATTCAAATTAAATTGGTCTCTTGAACAACCTGCATGTACTGTAGTTACATGTTGTATAATTGAGACTACAGCTGAGAAAATGGTCCCCAGGACAAAGTAGGGGAATTTTGTGTTTTCAGAAACTTGAATGTATGTGGATTTTAAAACTGTTATGAGAATAAACGCAGCCAAGAGCAACTTTTTGTTTCTGGCATAAAAAGTCCACAAAATGAGTAATATTATGTCAAATGGAATTCCTTGTTATCTCACATTTCATTGGTTATTTGGTAAGGACCCTTTTCTAAGCTGCTGGCTCATATCATTGATCCAGTTTTTGTTATGTTTAACGGTAGATATAATTTGTCATTTATGGTCAGTGCTTGATCTCTTGTATATCAAAATGGCTTAAGTGGGAACTTTTGTGACAGTTAATGATTTAATGTAGACTAGATATTTACCGGTATTCTATTGTTACTTTTGATATTTTACAATTTCATCTTATCAAACCCATTTATAAAATATTTTCTATACATATTCCATTAAATTAAAATTTTTAAGTATAGTAACAATTTTAAAAATTTGGCCTTGTTATTTTATTTCCTGATTATTTTATCTTTCCAGATTTTTTATGAAATAAATTGAAAAGTACTGTTTTTTGATTAGCTTATAAATCAATTTTAAGAGCAAGTTAAGCAAACATGTTATACCTATATGTGCTGATTGTTAAAAGGAAAAATATATTTTGTGTCCCATGAACATTCAAATTATGTTTTTAACGATTTTATTTACAGGACTTATACAGTATGCCAAGTAATATCAACCATGGTAAGTTCTGATTATTTCTCAGGATCTGTAATTGTTTTGACTGATTTATTTGGCCATAGAAAATACAGACATTCTCATGTTCTCACGATTCTTTTTTCTTTCCATAGTTCCGTTTGTGATTTTTTTTGTGTGAACTTTACTCTTTAGTTTACCAGAGATAATCGGTCGACCCTAGATGATAACTGTTATTATATTACCTTTATTTACACATGTTTGACATCTGTTACATTCCAGGATACATTTTTTCTTTTTCCAAGATTGGTGGAATACACAAGTAGCCAGAAGATGAAATTGCTTCTTTCCATTGTTTTATAGCTACAACCGTAGTAGTAAAATAGTGCTGCATTACATGTATCAAATATAGAATAGATGAAAATTGAAAATGCAGTCAAACTTGTCTATAAAGGCCACTCAAGGGAACAGGCAAAGGTAGCTGTTATAAAGTGCCTTTATAAAGAGGTTTATCCATTATAAAAAAGTTAATAAAGATTATGCTCAAATGGCCTTTATAGGCAGGTGCTCTTTGTACAGAGGCCAGTGGCCTTCAATGCAAGTTTGACTATAATATAAAATTATGATGTAGCACTTCAATTTTAATATTTGTCATAGGAGATATATCCATAATGTGAAAGAAAAAGAAAACTCCAAAGAAATTTGACAAAGCTATTCCATCGATAGTTACAGTCAGTTTGCTTTATAACGACCATTGTTATTCCAACAATTTCACCTCCCTACAGGATTTTGCTGAGCACAAATGTACATAATGTTATCTACTGTCAGTGTAATGGAATTTACAGCTGCGGACATCTACAAAATAATTTCAGAACAAACGTGCATTTTAATTGAAAAGAAATCCTGCAATACAAAGACACAAACACATCCCATTGAAAATAGTATATGTGATTTTTCTTCAAAGAACATAATTTGAACAGAATTGATAAATGATACCACACTGGCACAGTTATGATATTATGCAGACTTCAGATTAACTTTATTGTATCAACCAGCTGCCTATATCGACCTTAATCTCTATTTTACCCACAGTCAATATGATGATGACATTTCTTTATAAGATCAAATTCATTATACGGTCAAGGGAACAAACATGGTCATTGTAAAGAGGATTCACTGTACTTAGATTAACAAAATCTTTGCATTTTTTTTTTCACATGACCTTTCACAAGAATTAATTTTATCAGAAATTTTCTATAAGACAATTATCAATAGAAATATAATGATCCATTAATGTGAATGAAAATGCCAGTTCTCTTATCGAATGACACTCCAAACAGGTGTTTCATTATAACCAAAAATAACAATTTATCTTGCAGAACAAGTTTTCAAATTTTTGAATTTTTCAAATGACCATGGTCATTGAATTATACAAAATGGGTTCCAGAAGTGTTTATTTAGTTGGAAAGACACAGGATGGTAGATATAGGGTGCTTTTGTTTTTGTATATTTCGTTATTGTTGTTCTTTTATCACTTGCGTTTACAGTGGAGTATCACTGAATGGATAAATGTTATTTCAGGACAAACAAACCATAATACTTCTAGACATTCTCATTACAAAGAGAAAAGACATGCTAGCGATGGTAGCAAACCCACACATAAACAACATTACGGTAACTGCACCATGCTACTTTAGAGTGTGTTTTTTTTTGGGACAGTTTTGCAGTTTTTTACACGCTTTTTTATTAGGATTTGACAAAATGTGAATCTCAGTCAGTAGCACATGATGCCAGAAAGTCACCAGACTGAATATCAGCTATATAATGTTAATTGTCCATCTTGTAAATTGTCAGTCTTTTGATTTTCGGTTACAATTAAGATTCTTTTACACTTCAAACAAAACATTTTTCATAAACAACCACCTGTCTTTTGAGGCCTTATTTTGAGAACCACTCAGTGAGGTAAGTTAAACCTTGTTTATAAGACCACCTATCTCAAGGGACTACATTTTGTTGTTAAGTGGTGTGGCATGTAAAGACAGGTTCTGTTTTAAAAACAGTTTCAAAAAAATGATCTTTTGGTTTGAATACTGCAAGTGATAAATGATACATGTGATGTAGGATGGAAAGAAAAATTTGTGAAGTGAGAATAAGACCCTGACCTTGAAAGTGGTTTAAAATGTTGTAATTGCTGCCTGTAAACATTTGTTATATACAAGCCTTCCAAGTTAAATAATGTTACTTTAATCCTACAGCCAGTAGTTACTTGCTGAAAAAAATAATAGAAAAGAACATACCACTTGAACACACTCGAACACTCAGAAGTACCACTCAAACACCCATAGGTGAAAAAGTCTGAGGTAAAACTTCGAATCAGACATGTAAATCATTTTGTTTATTTCATAGAAACCAAATGTCTGATATAAAATCATAGTATTGTTTTTCACAGGCTAAAATTCTGTGTAAAATAGGATTTTGTTTGACCGACTGAGATCCACAATTGTTCTTGTTAATCTACTACAGTTTGGAAAATCTTGATGCTTCATTGTTTGAGTTTTTTGTTGGTTATCTAATTCATGTATTAATTCTTAGAAGATTTGTTATAACACTGGCATTTTATGATTATGAGTTCTCTATTATAACAGAATTTGAAGTATATGGGGCTCTAAACCAGTTTTTATGATATGAACATTTTCATTATTATTCAATAACATGACCTGCACCAGTGTTGCTTTTATGGGATAGGATTTGTGTGTTTGTTGACTGTGTTCATTTCTTACCATTTGTGGGAGGTCCTTTTTTCACAGTGTTGTGGAAATTGTCTGAAACAACATAGGACTTGAAGTCATTAATCATTTGGGAATTATAAATAAGTATAATAGAATCAGAGTCTGAATGTTGTTATGGTACCGGAAGTCCTATATCATCTAGACAACCCATTGAGTAAGCTGTATTACCACACAACAAATTTGAATACTTATTTGTTGTACATTAAACTTAAAGTTACATAATTAACATTGAGGCATTTGTTCATGATGTTTTGCCCATGTATCAGGATTTTGACACTTTCTGTTCTGACCATAATTCAACATTTGAATAATTCTGGTTTTGACCATGGATGTATCAGGAGTGATACTTTTTGTTTTGACCATAATCAAGGACTTTCTGTTTTGATAATGTTTAACCATAATTCAGGACTTGATACTTCCTGTTTTGATTATATATCAGGACTTTAATACTTCCTATTTACTATGTAATCAGGTCTTTGATACTTCCTGTTTTGAACATGTATCAGGACTTTGATGTTTGTTTAATGTTGTTTAACGTCCCACTCAAGAATCTTTCACTCATATGGGGACGTCACCAAATGTCATCTGGGCTTCAAATTTTGGCCTGTGCTCAGCACTTACGGCCATTGAGCAGTGAGGGTTCTTTAACGTCCTGACACCTACTGTGACATGGGACTTCGGTTTTTACTGTCTCATCCGAAGGACAGGAAACCAACCTGCTGCTGGCTGGACTCAAACTCATGACCTCACGATCAAGAGTCGAGCGCTACCAACCGAGCCAGGCCAGCTCATCGGGACTTTCATACTTCCTGTTTTAACCATGTATCAAGACTTTGATACTACCTGTTTAGACCATGTATCAATATGTCAATACTTCCTGTTTAGACCATGTATCAATACATTGATACTTCCTGTTTAGACCATGTATCAGTACATTGATATTTCCTGGTTAGACCATGTATTAATAATTTCATACTTGATCATCAGTACTTTGATACTTCCTGTTAAGACAATGTATCAATACTTTTATACTTGGTCATTAATACTTCTATTCTTCCTGTTATGACCATGGTTTTGGACTTTAATGCTTTCTGTTTAGACTAAGTATTAGGACTTTGATACTTCATGTTTTTACCCTGTATCAGGACTGAGAATCCAACAAGGAATAATTCTGTCATCAGTATGTTTACCTACATGTATGATAACCTAAGTTAATTTTGTAATTATTTTGCCTGATTCATTAGATAAATAGTATGATTCTCATCACAGTAAGCTTGGGTGTTAACAGAGAATTATTAGAAATTCACCTGAATCAGGAAATCATTAGATACTTACCTGAATTATTGTTCAGTTTGGGCCACATTGACAGAGTGGCTCGGGCATAGCACTTTCAACCATGAAGTCTCTTACTTCTGGTCAGCATGGTTTTGAGTCCAGCTGGAAACCTAAGCTAATTTGGTGAAAAAGTTTGCCAGTTTACCTGTGGAAGGCCTGTGGTCTCTTTCTGGATACATTATAACTAGGTTCATTCCTCCACCATAAAAAAAAAATTACACCACCATATAACTGAAAAATTGTTGAGTGTGGTGTAAAACACCAATAAAACAAAACAAGATACTGTACAGTTTGATTTATGTAAACCACTACAGAATCATTGTACAAACAGTATTATCATTGGATAATAATCTGAGCTGAGTTAAGTAAGAAACACTGAGGAATCATATAAACCAATGTATGGTTTGTTTAGCTCATTTCATGACTATTTGATTTCTTGAATGAGGAATATTAAACAATCAGCTAGACTAAATATTAATTTTAATTACTTTAGAATTTGTTTTACTACTGGAACACCAAAATTTGTGTGTCGCCTTTGACTTTAATTTCTTATTGACTCCATTAATCCTAGTCTGTTAAGAAATCAAGGAGCAGCATTGCATTTAAACGGTTGCAAATTTTACCTCTACAGGTCTTTAACCCAGTCCAGATTCAGCATAATTTCTGATGTATATGTTCTTTAATTAATCTCTTAGTATTTGAATGGCAATACATTTAGGTTTGATATTTGACCTTACATAACACCCCTTACGCTTTCAGAACTCTACATCTATTTTTGAATTCAAGCTCAACTGATGAAGTGTTATCGACAGAGACGATCATCTTGAAGATTTTGTTCTGATCCTCCCCCATTTTTTATCAAAATTATAACATAGGTATTATGTTTATAATATATTTAAGTAGAGTAAGTGTAAATTAATTGGGTGACAATACTCGGTACTTTTCTCTCTCTAGTTAAAACATCTTTGCCCAGTGTAAACATTCTTATACATACCGTATTTTACTGCCTATAGGTGGATATTTTTTTCTCTAAAGACCTCGACCTATTACTTATCTTAATGAAATATTTAACTTGTATCTGCAATTCCTCATTTTAACATCGTAATTTAACATTTTTCACGGGATAATCTAGGGGCCTACTCCAAACACCCATTTGTATTTACACTTAATAGAACTTTTAAATGTGACCTCGTGTGTGGGTTATGCACTGTGTTCATAATCAAGTGACAAAATAATGATCTTTCAAGTTACAATATCATTGGGATTCAAGACTCTGTCAGAACTGCGTAATAAAAATACATTGTTTACATTATATTTATACCGGACAGTTTATACTTATGAATGATTCCCATATCTCGGCACCCCACTGTGAAGTTGAAGTCTTCATTCAGACTTTCAGGACACTACAAGCTGTGTTCACTGGAATGTGACCTTCAACTGGTAAGGTTCCCGCCTGCAGTCTTTGAAGTTGGGAAAGTTTTGAAAAAGTGTTATATAAATTAAATGACACTAAACCTTGAGTATTTAATTGTTTGACAATTGCAGCTACATAATAATTTAGGCCAATGTAAGGATAAGACAAGGATTGAGCTTGCTTGTGTTAACAGGATAAAGAATTTAATAATGATTTGACAGGTAACATTATGGCGATGATTGTATACATAATCAGTACACACGAGTAATATAAGTGATGTTAAATATGATAAAATGCAACTTGTAAGGTTTTTAATCACTCATATTTAATAATGTACAGTAAAATAGGCCTATTACTCTGATTATTTTAGTAGGCTACCATCGTGTTAGCACCAATTATTAAACAGAAAAGATGCATTTTTGTGTTCTCCCATTCATGTTTCCATCTCTGCAGACATCGACCTGTCTTCCACTTCGACCTTTTTGCCAAAAATCGGCCATTCGACCTATCCCCACATCAACCTATAGGCCATAAAATACGGTAGTTAAATTTGTATTTTTAGATGTGTGACAGTATTTTCAAGTGTGTTCAATAGTGAATTAATATTTATGGCTTCTAATGAGTGTTGCTATTTTTTTTTTTTTACCATAACGAAAAAAAAAAGAACTGCATGTATTATTGTTCTAAGGTACCATCATCTCTGTTTTGATAGTACAGGGTATTTAGATTTTTAATATCATATTATTTAGGACATTTACAGATAACAAATGTGACAGCTCCCAGTGCATCATTGATTTTTTCTGGTACTTAAGACTAGATCAACCTGTTTGCATGTCATTTGCTGTTAAGTTCCAGTTATTTTGCATTTTGATCCCTCAGAGTACATAATTTTAATGGTAGGCTTGCTGTGGAAGAATTTTCTCGATGTTTTTAGCATTTAGTCACAAGTTATCTTCTACGTGTATATTTATTGGCAGTGCTGGACCAGAAGAAGTGTTTGTATAAATATTACTGATGTTGGGGTAAAGGGATCTTTAGTGTGGGATGAAACAAAACTAAACCTATGTTCCATCTAGCATACTTTATCTCAATGTGAAGTTTGAACAACATTAGAATACTGTAGAATTACAGGTACACTTTTGAGATACTATGGAACTACATGATGTTGTTTTTGAGATACTATGGAAATTTGTCTACACTATTTTTGAGATACTTTGGAAATACGTCTACACTATTACTGAGATACTATGGAAATATGTCTACACTATTTTTGAGATACTGTGGAAATACATCTACACTATTTCTGAGATACCAGGCCTTTTTCTGTCAAATTTGGGAAAATTTCATTGGCAACACAGTTGGAAATTTTAACATGAAGTGTCAATTTGCGAAAAATAGTTTGCACACATGGAAATCTGAATGTAATGGAATTTTTTTTTATGCATTTCCCCTTTAATTTATATTTCATGACAGTCATTGCCTCAACACCAAATTGCGAATTTTTTCATTAAATTGGCAAAAACCACATGCATTTTGCATTGGGAATGGGGCCGACTTTGGAAACTATAGAAAAAGGTCTGGATATTGTGGAAATATGTGTACACTATTTCTTGGATACTGTGGTAATACATGTATGCTATTTATGAGATACTGCACGGTCTGTAGAAATACTTTGACACTATTTCTGAGATACTGTTATAGTTCAGGAATACATTTCAGTTGCTGTGGAAGACCACATACACTATTTCTGAGATACTATTACACATGTGTTACCATCTCCAAATCTCCCTGTGCTTTTAGCACACTATGATACACTTGTTTGTACAACTGGGTGTTAGAATCAACATTCAAAATATTTTTGTGTATTATCGGATGCTGTAAAAGGTGCAATTGAATTTTTCAGTGAAAAAATCCACATTATCTACTTATTTGGTTTGTAAATTTTTACTAGAAAGTACAACTATAAGGTACTTGTATCTTACAGAGATTTTTATTTTTTTGTGCCGAACTTGTCATACTTATTAGAGAAACTTGAATTTGCTATTTCCAAGCTTCAAAAGACATGTTTGGCAAGTTGCCAGCTGTAATATTGTGCATGTTTTTAAACTGAGGTCTGTGTTTCAAAATAACTTTTATATTTAGAATAATTCTTTATTGCTATTTTAGGTGTTTAAATAAGGAACCAGGCTTGCAGTGCTGTGCATATATTTATTTATTTATTTATTTATTTATTTATTTATTTATTTATTTTTATTATTATTATTTTTTTTTTTGTAATATTTTGATAACCACACAGTATTGTTGTTTACGGGAAGTAGGCTTGTAAACACAAACTTGGCCATCCATAAAAACTTGTTGATTTGCTGTAACACAACTTACTCAAAATCCTGCTACTCAATTTTGGGAATTGTTTGTTTGTTTTTGGGGAATTTATTTTACCAGGCTTCTTGGCCTGGCACCATAAAACTTGAAAATTTGCTCAATTCTGAGAATATTCTCAAATTTCAATGCTTAGCCAATCAGATTTCAGGATTTGCCACACTTGAGTAAAACTTTTAGACTTAAATATTTCTTAATAATTGGTATGTTCCATTGCTTATATTGTACATGCATATGATTTACAGTAATCCAAAAAAGAAAAAATCCTACCTTCTAACTCACAGTAAAAGATCCAAGTTGCATTACAGCAAACCAACAATTTTTTAAGGATGGCCCATTATTCAAATAGTGGGCAATGCATCCATGTTCAGATTTATACAAGAGTTATCGCTCAGGAAATAAAAGTGATTTACATTACAATGTCCAGAACTGAAAGTTGCAAGCGTCTCTGATAAATATGTAACCCTAGTTTTGTCATCTTATTAACAATTGGTCCAGGTTTCTTTTAATCTTCTTGGCATATTACTTGATAAATTGACCTACAAAATGTACCTGTTGGACTTACATTTTAATGGGCAGTGAAGTGTAGATGAGACATATACAATTTATAGAGAAATATATATATCGTGTATATCAGATGGGTAACTTTCATAGGATGCTTCTAACCTAACTAATACAACAACAATAACATTGCAGTTTAAAGACATTTTTTATTGATAAACATGTTTTTTTGTTGAATTTTGCAGGTTCAAGAGGAAACAATAATACATTACCCCTCCCAGGTTCAAATTCAGGAACGGTTCTACCAGAAAGTCACTCTAGGAGTGTTCCACAACCTCCACCATCACCAGGGCGACCAGTATATGAAAAGGTAAAGGTAAGTGTATTAGTCTCCTGTCAGAGGCTTTCTAACTCTTGTGGGAAAGCATAACAGTGAAACGTGTATGTAAAGACCCCCTTTAGGACACAACAAAACCAGTCTCTATAGGGAGGGTGTCTTTATATAGAGGTTGATTTGTACACAAATGGTAAAATTCCAGATAGCAAAAAACAATCCTTGTGACCAGGGGATCTTTATACACAAGTGATCATTAAAGTGGGTTTTTCTGTCTTTAACACTTCAATGATGTTCCCATAAAAAATCTAAATCATTGATAAGAGGGAAAATTTAAAATAAAAGCAAAAAATTTTCAAGCTAAATAATTGAAGCATGTACATACCTGTCATCCAAGAGACTATGGTGATATATTGCAAATTTAAGATGGGATGTCGAAAAAGAGTTAAAATAACCAGCGTGAAAATAACCAGCGCGAAAATGTTAGTGTATACTGTAGTATAGGCCTCCATGGCTGAGTTTTTAAACGAGGAAGTCTCACATCTTATCACAGTAAAAACTGAGGTCCCGTGTCACAGTAGGTGTTGGCATGTTAAAGAACCCTCACTGCTTGATGGCTGTAAGTGCCGAGTATAGGCCAAAATTTGAAGCCCTTCATTGGCATTTGGTGACCAGTTATCTCCTTCACCATTGGATTAACAAATTTTTAAATACAGATCTTTTTCAGATGCTGTGGAATCTTGTCTCGAGATATCTGGAATTCAAGATTACCAAAATTTTTATTAACGTATATTTATCTTTCAATCAAATTTGCAATCAGAATTCTGACTTGTCTGATTTTGACATACCCTATTTGACCTGTTAAGCGCCCATGTCCCTGAAGGCGCCCCTATTTGACTTGTTAAGCGCCCATGTCCCTGTAGGCGCCCCTCCCCTTTTATACGTATGATCAAGAATCATTTGTAGCTGGTTGACAAGGAGTTATGGACCTGAAAAACCATAAGTAACAGTTTATCTGTAGCCTGCAAGCGACAGAATTATGTTGATAAGTGTCTTTGGTAATAACTACACCATTTTTACCACTGTGCTTTATAAAAAAATTAAATGTTTTTCTTCAGTTTGATTATTAATTGGTCCCATTAAGCGCCCACCCCTTTTTTCCTGATTTTTGTAGCACCCTAGGCCCTTAATAGGTTGAATATGGTAATGAGATTCCACTGTATATTTTAAAGATTTATGTAGTTAAATAGGGGTACAATCTCGTATAGGTAGGGAATTTTATATAATAGATCCTAAACAGGAAAATAAGATGAATAGAATTTTGCACATTTAAATATTTTAATTCTGCACAGTTGAGATATTTATTGTAAACTTGGTAGAGGTGTTGCCACAATCTCTTGAATCCATTATCAACTTTTTATGTATTTCATTTCACAATGCAATTTTTATTTGAAGTTCCGACAAAAAACTGTGACGGAGGATTGGGAGATTCCAGGTGAAGAAATTCAAGTGCACAAGCGAATTGGTTCTGGATCATTTGGGACAGTTTATAGGGGTTATTACCATGGGCATGTAGCTATAAAAAGACTTAATGTAACAGATCCAACACCACAGCAATTAAAAGCTTTCAAAAATGAAGTTGCAGTCTTAAGGTTTGTATATTGAATGGAGCGGCGAGGAATGTTTCATTTCCATGTTAACAGAACTAATTGTGACATTTTAGCAGCTTGTTGCAGCAATTAGGGGAATAAGGAATCATTTGGACAGGACTTGCTGCAGCTGTCCATACTTGTAGAAGTCAAAATGATCTAGGTCCTAGTATGTATGTTTTATCTGGGAAAGTTTCATTTTGAAGAAATGTGTTATTTTATTCCCTGCCCATGCTAGCATGCACAAACAACACACACACACAAATGAGTCCTGGCTCCCCAGTAGAGTGCTCGATTCACAACCTGAGGGTCGCAGTTTCGAACCTCACTGGAGTCAGCTGGCTTCTCTGTCCTTTAGAAGAGATAGTAAACGCCGAGGTCCTGTGTCACAGTAGGTGTCAGCACGGTAAAGAACAGTGGCCATAAGTGCTGAGCATAGGCCAAAATTTGAAGCCCTTCACCTGCATTTGATGACGTCTGTATATGAGTGAAAGATACAACTACACTCACAAACAGTCAACACTGATTAATCTCATGTTACTTACTAATAGAAGTACATTATATACACAACACACACAATAGAAGTATACACAATAACCCCCTTTCATACAAACAAAGTTGCTAATACATGTTGTGTTAAAATCTTTAGATGGGTAGATCTACATGGCATTTGGTTAATACTGTACTTCTAATACTGATCGTAAATAAGGTCATAATTTTTCACCTTTGTGTTTGTTGATGTGTGAGTATTTACATATATAAATGTTTTATAAAGTTGATTTGTATTTCAGGAAAACGAGACATACAAATATATTGCTGTTTATGGGTTGGACATCTAAGCCACAATTAGCATTAGTGACGCAGTGGTGTGAAGGTTCTAGTTTATACAAACACATACACGAAGATGACATCAAGTTTGAAGTATTAACGTTGATGGAAATATCACGGCAAACAGCGCAAGGAATGGAGTATGTAATATCTGTATTTTGGTGATAGGTTTCGAAGTAGTTAAAGTTGTTTGTTCATAGTTTACTGAGTAGTAAAGTCAAAATTTTGAATTCAGTTTTATTTTTGCATATGATTATGGTAATTTCTTGATTTGTGAACTTAAACAATATCAGTAACAAAAAAAACTTTTAAGTTTTGCATTTCAAAATTTATATAACAAACTGGAATCTTAAATGTAATAATCTTTTTCACCCATGTGGGCATTTTTTCATCAACCCCTGAAAAACAATGGACTATTCTGTAAATCAATGACTTAGACCAGTCCAAATGTGTCTTTAGGGGTGAATGAGTTAATTAGGGATACAATTTTAAAACAATGCAATATATTGTTTTTAAGTGATTTGATTTTTATGAAATTCTTTTGAAAAGCTTTTTAATAGAAGAAATTTCTGTTCAGTAAATTAGGACATTATCATATCTTTAAAATACTAATTATATAATTCTTCCATTTTTCAGTTATCTACACGCAAAGTCAATAATTCACAGAGATTTGAAGTCAAACAGTATCCTTTTTCACAAGACAAATGAAATGTGAGAAAAATCAACTAAACTGATTTTCATATTTATCAGCACAAAAAATTTTTATCGATAATTTGCATTTGTAACCCTGGATATAACGGTACCTAGTTTTATTCAGTACTTGGTTAATTCAATCAAAGATGTGTCCCTGTATCAACAAATTATGTATCAGTAGCTTCAGTTATGTCTTTATATTTACTTCAGACAGTTAAAACTATGATGATTGAAACTGACCAAATTTGTACACATAAAAAGTAGAGTACAGTCTTTGTAGTTCAAATGTTGTAGATATTTTTGTGTCTTGGTTCATATTAGTATCCTTTAAGACTACTTTATTTTCACAAGATGATATTTTCTCAATTTTTATAGCCAATTTCGTTCTACTATTATCATACTTCATTGCGCGGTTATTTTGTTTTTGCGTGTGAGTTTTCTCGTGAAATTATGCATAAATGAAATTCATGCAAATAAAACTGCATTTACAGTACTTTGAAGTTTTATGTACAACCCAAATGAATACTTTTGTACCCTTAACAATTTGTTAGACATATTTCTGACAGAAAATCTGACTGTTAAAATCGGAGACTTTGGTTTAGCAACCATGAAAACTAGGTGGAGTGGGTCACATCAATTTCAACAACCCACAGGGTCCATCTTATGGATGGTAAGTCATATCTAGACAAATCAATTCCTCTGAGAGTTGCCCTCTAATTGCAGGAATTCCTCCTTTTACAAAATTTTGCTATATCTAGACAAATCAATTCCTCAGAGAGTTGCCCTCTAATTGCAGGAATTCCTCCTTTTACAAAATTTTGCTATATCTAGACAAATCAATTGCCCTCTAATTGGAGGAATTCCTCCTTTTACAAAATTTTGCTGCATTGTTAAATCTTTATTTTCCACATTAAACCCCTAACAAATGAGCAATTTTTGGAAAACTATGGGCAAAATTAAGCCACCCAAGACTTTTTTAACCAGTTGAAAATTTTGATTAGCCAGGTTAACGAATATTGATACCAAATATGTTTTTATAATTTTACACAACATGGTGACAAGAGCAAACTACACCTAAATGTGGCCAACTATTTGCAAGTCTGATTTACTTGATTGGGGAATATCTCAGGACAATTATATTTTCACCAATAAAGTATGTCCTTACTCATACCGTGTGGATTGTCAAATGTAGTTGTCTGTGATTGTGTTGTATTTTTCTATTTTGAATGATTGTATGATATGCATGAAACATACACTAGAAATGACCAACATATGCTGTATGATTCTTGGCACATGCTATGATTCAGATGCTGAATTAGTCTTTTATAGTTGTAAAATATTACCCTGTTTTGGACCTCCTCTATTTTCATTGCAGTGATTAAGAATACTACTTACTTAACCCTCAACATCTTATGTGTATGTTTATTTTTTATTCAATTATTGAATTTAAAACACTGCAGTTAACTGTTCACTAACTTTTTGTTCATACGTGTGTAGGCACCTGAAGTTATAAGAATGAAAGAAGCTAATCCATATACTAATCAGTCCGATGTATACGCATTTGGTATCGTCTTGTACGAGTTGATGACGGGATCACTACCTTATACCAACATCAGCAACAAAGATCAGGTAATACCATTAGTGTTGTCAATTTCTTTATATTTTAGGTTCACCTGAGCCAATGGCTCAAGTTGGTTTTTGTAAGAACAAAATGACCATTGTCAGACTTTGGCATCACTGAGGGCATATTTGTTAACTTTTAACATTTCAACTTTTAACTTCTCCAGAACTACCGAGCCAATTTCAACCAATTTTGGCACAAATCTTCCTTTGTTTTTCTTAAGTATTTCTGTTTTACTCTGTTTATACAAATATTGAATCATTGTGGTTTTAGTAAACAGCAGTATAACCTAAATAATTTCAGTAAATAAAATCTTTAAATGCTTTGATCATTTTATATGGGTACAAACAGAATGGAAGTAAGAGACATATTTTCCTTTTAGTAATTCTGATGATTTTCCTTTTGGAAATAATGATGATTTTTTATTTTGGTAATTCTGATTATTTTGGTTATTCAGTTATTTTCCTTTTGGTAATTCTGATGATTTTGGTAATTCTGTTTATTTTCCTTTTGGTAATTCTGATGGTTTTTTGTTATTCAGTTATTTTCCTTTTGGTAATTCTGATGATTTTCCTTCTGGTACTACTGTTGATTTTCCTTTTGGTAATTCTGATAATTTTCCTTTTGGTAATTCTGATGATTTTCCTTCTGGTGGTTCTGTTGATTTTCCTTTTGATAATTTTGATGATTTTCCTTTTGGTAATTTTGATGATTTTGGTAATTCTGTTGATTTTCCTTTTAGTAATTCTGATGATTTTCCTTTTGGTAATTCTGATGATTTTTTCTTTCAGATTTTATATATGGTTGGCAAAGGATTTTTACGGCCCGACATTAACAAAGCTCGGTCAGATATACCCAAACGTTTCAAAATTTTGATGCAGGATTGTTGTAAATATGATCGGGATCTGCGTCCGTTATTTCCACAGGTAATAACTGATAAAAATGTCCAAACTGTAATGCTTCCAGCTTGAATAAATATGTCCAAACTTTAATGCTTCCAGATGTGATAAAAATATCCAAACTATAATGCTTTCAGATGTGATATCCAAACTGTAATGCTTCCAGATGTTATAAAAATGTCTGAACTGTAATGCTTCCAGATGCAATGTTTCAACTGTAATATTTTGAGACTTTTGTCATGTAAAATAGATGCTATGATGCGTCGTCTTTCAGTCAAGTTACTGTGGGCAAAAAAAAAAATAATTTAAAAAAAAAGTAAAATGTTTGATAATTCATTATATATGCATTTGGACTGGTCTAAGACATTGATTTACAGAAGAGTCCATTGTTTTTTAGGGGTTGATGAGTTGAGTTAAGGATATGAAATAGAAAAAGTGTATTGAAATCATATTATTATTTATATGCAATGTTTCAACTGGATATGATAATGTACCATGTTTAGATATAAAACATAGCTTCGTTATGATTTATAAGATGTTCAAAGTTGAAAATTTCATTATTGAAATATGTTTTAATTAAGTTTTCTGTTCTGTTGCAGATTTTGTCTGTGTTGGAAAGTCTGGAACGTTCAATTCCAAAAGTTCACAGAAGTTCATCAGAACCGACACTAAATTTATCTCAATCAGAAGATTTGGATATTATGTACATGTGTGCGTCACCTAAAACTCCTATCAACAGCCAGTTTCAACATTTTATATTTTCCTCAACAACATCAGGGGCTTTGTACTAATCTCATGTGCTAGTAGTCATCATGTAATCTTCTTCATTTTATTCACAAGATTTCAAAATTCCGAGTGGAGATGAACACAAGGAAAGAGACTCATAGATGTTAGTATCGGGTATTCCCCATTGCTGGTCATGTGATCAAATGGCGTATTACAGAAATGATACTGAGGTTATAGTTACTAAGCTTTAATCGTCATCTGAGTTGGTTCATATTGCAACGTTTGTTACGCCACTTTCACATTAGCAATCAAATGATTCAACAGTCGGCGTGGCAAGAGTGATGCTGTACATGTGGATTACAAAATAAAGCTAAAAATAATTCTAATAATACAGTGTATTCACTTCTCTATTAAAGTCATGAGATCATGTTAAGCAATTTTTTTTCATTATGTCTCAACGTTTTGGAGAGAAATTGTGACATCACTTTTAATTGAATAATTCACTTTATTATTCATTATTACCATGTAAATAACACCCACAGTCATTTGGTTTGAGCATTTTCTTTAAAACCATCAATTTTAGAAGGAAAGGATTCAAGTCACACTTTAATCTCTCTTGCCGGTGAAACATATAACAAAAAGTAAATGGTTTTTCAAATATTTTCAGCAGATGAGCTATAAAAACCAAAAGAAATAGTAATTTGTTAACACCTGTGACTTTCCTTTGGAGAATCCTTGTTTTTTGATAATGCAATTATGTCATATGTATTGAAACAGCTGAATATATCAACCATCAAGCAATATAGATATTTGCATTATAAGTCCAGCATTAACTCAGTCAAGCAATGGGTGGAAAATTCAGTAAAGATTTGAATGTTTTCAACCAACTTTAATTGTTTTTTGTTAAGTATATCTAACTCCAAATATTTTTGTCATGGCTGAAGACATGTATCATCAGTATCATTTCTTGTTACCCAGTAATTTTTGTGCAATGCAGACCAGCAAGAGAGACTGTGTAGAAAGAAGTTATACAAATCTTAAAGCATCTGTGATTTCAAATCAAACATCTTAACAAGATGTTGTTTTTTCTCAATGAGTTTATTTATAAATATAGCTGTATGTTTCAATTTGTTATGTTTTGTTAAAATCAATTTATTTATAACAGGACTGATTTTATATACTGTAGAATCAGAAAATTTTGTAGGGTTAAAATTTCGTTGTTTTAAAGATAAAACAAGTTTGTTGACATTAAAGTTTGTTGAGCTATATAAACCTGATTGTAAAGGAACATATTAATAGGTATAATTTATGTAAAATGTTGTCATGGTTTAAATTTTGTTGATAAATGAAAACAACAAAATCAACGAAATTAGATCCACAATGAAATTTTGTGATTCTGCGGTATATCAGAAGTTTATCTGTAGGTTACTAGTTTCATTCCTTCCATGTCTTATTTCTTCAACTGTAGTGTAATTACATTGAAAGATTCCTTTATTTAAAGGACCATTTTCTATGATTAACACCGAATTCTACCCTACCATGTTGCTTATCAACTTATCTGGCCTGTACATAGAAATATTTTCAAATGACCATGTTGTGTTCATGTTTCACAAAACTTTTTGGCCCAAAATTAAGGATATGCCAATTTAAGTAGAGATGAAAATGTGAAGATAAGTATAAAAATATAAACTTGAAATTGGCCTAATTTATTACCAGAGGACAAATTTAAATTACAGACCAATTCATTTTGTCATATGTTTACACAAAGACGATTTAGACAGTTATTGAATATTAAATATATTCTTCATGTGCAGGCTTCAGTATTGTCAGGACTGAGAATTCTCAACATTTGGAAATGTTTGTCGAAAGAAATTGTTGACAGAAAAAATAGTGTAAAACTTAAAATCATTTATATTACAATGCTAAAATGAAGTCATTGGGACCTCTGGCTTACTGACTTCTACTGATCGTTCTTCTACTTGACCCGCATGGTATATATATTTTATGGTTCTTAGCACACACTATGTTTCATGTCCTGATTAAGTCCTGCATGTTTAGCAAAAATGACACTAATTTGGCCTTGGTTTATTTTCAGTGCTGATTTTACCAATATTGGTTGAGGTCAGTTTAATGGGTGGAAGGGGGGGGGGATAAGTTGTTAGGTGAGCTTTATCATCTTTGATTACTCTAATTTTTAAACTGGCAATGGTAATGTTTAAAAATTTGTCCTTTCTGTTAGCATAGTTTAAAAGTTGGTACAGAGCAGTTGAATTTGACAATCTTAAAAGTACAGGCCACATTGTTTGTGAAACTATATGAAAAGCACATCTTTATATTAAAGTCCATATTTGATGGTTGGTCCAATGCCTTTTTTTAACTACAGGTTTTATTGTGTATAAAATCTGAAGAATTTCAGTCAGCCTTTGTTTTTCATCATTTTACATCATTTGTAATTGTCAGATATGATATGTTTCAAACAGTTCAATTATGTCCATTTCCCCTGTGCTTGTTATCATTTTGTATTTTTACCAGGTCAAACCTGGACATATTGTATGATACAAAGTGGTCCGTAAATCCATACATATTCGGATTTGTTTATAATGCAGCAAATTCCATGAGACTTCTCACTTTGTTATAAACATTTTTCACAGAGGACAATATGTATATACAAAAAATTCTTGTTAGGCGTATGCAGGGGAGACCTCTTTGTATGCCACCTATTTGTAATAAACATATTTGTAACACATCTGTTGTCTGAGAGTGTTGTAAGAAAATTGTTGCTTCTTCATTTGATGTTTACATTACATATGTAGTTAAATCATCCCCTCATAAGTCATCTGTCTGTATGGAGAGAAAATTCAGAGAGCATGTTTCCAGTACATTTGAGCAAATTTGCTTTGTCACAGTACATTCGATTTCTCAGAAACTTCCTTGCAACAAGATTTTATTTGGTATGATTGATGTAAATATAAATTTCTTTGTATGTGGCAGACATTGTAGCTAGCATGAAAAAAGCAATTTGTCCCTTTAAGGTATTTTTAAGAGAGGAAATTGGGTTATGGTATTTTTGAGTTAGTTTGACTTTTCCAGGTCATCAGTTTGACCTTATGTATTAAAGCCATAGAGATTTATTTAAAGATTTTAAAACTTCGACACTTAGATACAAGGATAGTTTTTTATGACCCAATGTTTTAACTTATTATTAGATACTAGGACACATTAATTTCTCATTAGATACTTGGACACATTTTGAAAGACCCATCACTAAGTAATAACATACTTTAGTATTTACAACATCTTGACAGTAAAGTTTAGATTAATTAGGATCAATACACTTTTATTTATCTGAAACTGAATGTAGATTAGTGTAATGGTAGTTGTAAACGTCAGATAAGTATTGAGGTATTGAAATATTTATGAATTACCTTTTATCTTTCTGAATGTTTGATTGATGCCAAGGAATCCTGTCATTCTTGAAGAAAATTGTTAAGATGAATGTAGAATCTACAGAATATTGTTAGGTCTGTTTATGTTCAAAGTAGAAAAAGGTTCATTTGAAAACTAAATATGAAAGCTACAATATGAATTTCAAAGAAGTATTAGTCAGAGATATTACTTCAAAAACCATTTAAATATAGGACTTTTTCCTTAAAGCCATTGATATCAGTTACCTGCCCCACTCAGCACACCTTTCTTGATATCAGTTACCAGCCCCACTCAGCACACCTTTCTTGATATCAGTTACCAGCCCCACTCAGCACACCTTTCTTGATATCAGTTACCAGCCCCACTCAGCACACCTTTCTTGATATCAGTTACCAGCCCCATTCAGCACACCTTTCTTGATATCAGTTACCAGCCCCACTCAGCACACCTTTCTTGATATCAGTTACCAGCCCCACTCAGCACACCTTTCAAGAGATATTTATTATGTTCTTATTTCACCTGTCCAATCATGTACATTGGCGTGACTCTCCACACACCTGTTGCTGATCGTTAAATCTACACCAATTTACAGAGACAAAAACAAAGTTGTTTGCACTCATGCTTTAAACTTTCATTTGTGTTATGAAGAAGTTTGAAAGAAACAAAATTAATTTCATGGTAATTGACATATTTGTCAATTTTCGTTTCATTTGAATGTATGGATAAATGTGAATTTTGAATGGAATGAATATTTCACATCTATTTCCCCCAATGTAGTTCATTCTACTCTAGTCTCGGCTAAACTTGACTTACTCGTTTTTGTTTTATTTAATCATCCTTTTTTCATACATTAAAAAGGTTACAGAGTACTTTATAATAGAAAATATATAGAGGACTTTTTGCTGGTAATGTTCAACAATTTATTAAAAATTCTCGATCTTATTTTTGTGTGACTTTATATAATACAATTGGACAAGAATATTAATTAGGGTAAAGAACACAATTAGGGCATGATTATATAAATAAAATTGCTTTTGAAATTTTATCACTGAAATTATGTAGACTGTAAAAAGGAATCTGTCTAAATATATGTAACCAATCAATGAAGGCATATCTGTTTTTTCAGATTTTATTCAAGTGTAAAAAAGCATCATCCTACAATAGATAATACATACATACAATACAGCCTAATCCATTATAAAGAAAGTGTAGATTTGACAATAAGTTACCAGATGACAGTACACGTTTAAGACAAAATTAAACATTGTGCTCTATAAACAGATTGACCTCTGGACTCTAAATTCCTGTAAGAATCATCTGTGCCTATATGATATACACACTACTATTGCCTTTTTCTTTAAACTGATGTGCTGTATATACAGGAACCCTCTTTATAATGACCATGTTCATTCTTTGGAGACTATAAAATAAGCTCTTTTAAAGAAACGGCGCATTAACTTACTGTGGCTATAATAGAGATCGATGGTGTTATAGGCATGGGATAGATACAATAAATTTCATTTTTTTTCTACATGAAATTCATAATTACGATATCATTTACCAATTCCATTGAAAGCACTTTCTTTGAATACAAACAACCAATAATACTTTTATTTTATATGTTTGTGTCTTGTATCGCATGATTTTTCTATGAAAAAATGCACATTCTGAATTTACTGTCATTGTTGGAAGATGTAAGTTCTGTTACATCAATGGTAAAATCATAATGTACATTTCTTCTACGCAAAATCCTGTCGGCAGGTGAAATTGTCAGAATTACGAAAGTCATTTTAAAGGGTCTGTCTGTATGTACACAGGAATAAAGATAAAATATAGAGTGTGGTACTATACTAATGGCTATTTTTTCCAGCTTTTAGGGACCAGGTTATTTAATCTAAAAGTCCCGAAATGATTTATGGTGTGTAACACAATGGAAAACAATTATTATGTCATATTAATATTGTTTTATATCTATATATATATATATATATATCTACTTTTTGTTTTACTAGATTTGTAAATGTTTCAAACTGAGAATGAAAAATTGTGATAAAAGTATTGTACATTTTAATTGTAAATATCCAGTGCTTTGTTTTTATGTCAATACTTTTGTAAGATATCAGCCGTTGTATCTTTGCAATTGCTAATACTTTTACTTGGAAGTTGTTAAGGAAAGTGCTGTTAGAGTTTTAGTGGAAACATGTGCACTTTTTCTGTGTTGGAATTCCTCCTTCTGTGACCTGTTGTGATATTTCTAGGTCTATTACGATGTGGGTATTACAATTGGAAACATTTGCATTGTGTGTTAACACTTGAACATATGAAACATTGGAATTGCACACAATTTTTGAATTAATTTATTATGTTGATTATTAAGAGTATAGCAAACAAATATTTTTAATTTCATGTGAAACAGATGGTAGACTAAGTTGATTGACCTGTAATGGACTTTGGTTGCATTATGAAGCAGTCATTGGTCTAGGAATTGTTCTTGACCATTGCATCTGTCTTCGTTAACAAATATTAACAATTTGGTTTAGCTGTTGTAGGAATACTTTTTAGAGTATTAACTTTTAAGTTCACATGGTTACAGAACATGATGACATCACTTGAATATGACCTTGTTTTACCTTGACATTTGACCTTGAAATTCAAATTCCAGATGTATTTACAATGTCAAATGATTCTTTGATTCATTTCTTTGCAATTTGGTCATACCAAATTTAACATTTTCTTGTTTATGAAATGACAAAACAGAATCATGTAGGATTAATACACCAGTTTATCATGTATTTTTATATCACAATGGGTCTTGATTGAACATTCACATATTACATTTGAATATTTCAATGCACGAATAGTACCACAGTAAAATGTAGAGTCAGGCACATAGGCTAGGCTTGTTTCTGCATCAGGATTTGTTTACAGGTAGAAAGAATTTTTAGTCCAGAGTTCTTTGATAATGAAAAGTGTTGTGGGGAGTTTTCCAGTTAAATTGCGTGTGACCATTGACCTTTCCAGGGTACAACTGAAAAGAAGATCACATATACTAAGAATAAAATGGTTTTGTCAGAGGGTATTCAATAAAATTCATTGTCCTCAGTTTTGTTATGCCAAAAAAAAAAAAACGTGGTAGACACACCCTAAATTCACAAAATTTCGGCCCCTTGACCTTTATAAAGTGAAAGACGACAGAATATAGAGTGTTTACTGTTTTCTTTTCACAGAGTATTGTTTGATTTTTTCAGAAGTTCATATATATATATATATATATATATATATATATATATATATATATATATATATATATTCTGAACCACTTATTTCATAGACTTTTTTCCCCCAAAAATTTTATGATGAAATCTCAGATTGAACTTTATCTTAATACACATGACAATGTAGTGAAAATCAATGCAAATGTTTGCATGAATGTTAACAATAACTTTGTTAAAGGTAAAAAATGAGTGAGTGTAGATGATTTGAGAGTTGTGGTCATTGGACATTTTTGATATATTAAAGAGATCACCATTTTTCTCACCAGAATTTATTATTGATATTTCCTGGAGAAGTTGCGATATTTTTGAAAGTTTCCATTGTGATGTTGTTGTGACCGGTGAATACCTTGATAAAGAATGTATATATGAAAGTAAGACTGAAATGGAAGAATGTCAACTATGCTCCACTTGAATATTATATATATCAGACAATTTCTATGTTTAAAAAGTCATTGTGTTTTATTTTGAATGCAACAAACATGTATAGTGCTCTGAGGACTTCTAAATATACTTATTCTGATTTGAGGTCATTTTCTTAGTTTATGAAATTTGAGGTATGTCTCTGATGATATGTGTATTTTGTCAGAACCGTTTGATGTCATTGTTTAATGAAATACATGATTCATAAAATGACATGAAATATATTTTTATTGTTAAAGTACATCATGCTAACATTGTGATGAATGTGTCATTATAAATCACACTTCTCTTTCATTCAACCTTGTTTTATATCCAGTTTCTTAACCATTATATATGTATGCTTTTTCTCCAGAACTCATTTTTGTGTCAGACATTCTGATTGGCTGTGATTTTAATTTAAGATTGAAACATTTAGTTTAGATATTGGAAGATCTATTAAGTGTGTGAATATATTTATATATATATATATATATATATATATATATATATATATATATATACATATGTATATATATATATATATATATATATATATATATATATATATATATATATATATATATACATATATATATATATATATATATATATATAATACGTTGCTTTAGAACTACCGTAAATTGGTATATTTTGGCATCGCTAAAATTAGGCCACCTTGGTCATAAAATCAAGTGTTATTTTTTTTTGGCCAGTTTAATTTTGGCCATTTGTACATGTATTTATATCATTTTTAAATTTCAAATTGCATCAAATCTCGATCTTGTCATAACAAACATTCCAGGTGGTTAAAATTCCCCTAGAGGGTGATCAGCATTATAAGCATGGTTACATAAAATATATATGCTGGATTCACAGATTTTCACAATGATTTCAACTAGAAAAAGGATATAAATCATCTAGACTTCTCTGAGCACGTGTCAATGAGATATCCCACTAAGTAGATAGTAAACCAAGTATGGATATACCAGCCATGATATGAGAATATTATGCCTGAGATATAAAGTCATGAATGTAATTATAAAAAGATAAGATTTTCCTGCTGTCGAACATAAACACATTTTGTATGGTTTAATTTTAGCCATTTTATAGGGTTACCAAATTGGCCAAAATTAAACAATCGCCAAAATATCCCATTTTACGGTGTTGCGAACAATTGAAAAATACCATAATTAAGCAGCAAATATTAACACGCACAATACATATTGTAACACAGACATGCACACACATTATTTTGTAGCAGGAATTTATATGCTAAGTTCATCTTATAGTGGCATTAATTTTGCATTGTTTAGGGAACACTGGCCTGAAATAAAGTATGATTTTGTATATTACAAGGATATCCAGAATTTCTTTGCTGAGACTGAAAAAAAAGACTGGTTGTTTCTTGCTCTGTCATCCATAAAGTTTCAAGGCCTCTTTTTAGTATCAAACACAAAATTGAAAGGTGTATTATATCATCTGTTGTATGAAGTAGCTCATATCTTGATTCATTCATAAAAAAGTACTTGATTTTTTAATTTCTGTAAAATTGAATGATTATGAAAATATCAAATCCCAGATATTGAAGTTTGACAACAATTTACTGACAGGTCCTCATTTATCACTTAAAATAGAATGAAAGTAGTGTATGTTTTTGTTACTGTATCATGGACGGTTCTTCTGTGACGATCTGTACAAATATGAATACATTCCTCATTATGCATCTGCCCGTCATAATATAAAATGGAGACTGTATATAACAGGTTTTCTCATCTCGCCACATTCTTAGTCATAACCCAATACATCACTTAAATGGCAGTCTTCTTGTCACTGGCAACATGTGTACAGAAGTTTGCAATATGTGTACAGAGGTTTTTTTGTTTCAATAGATGAAACGTTAATTTATTGAATTTTGTAAAAAATAAAATAAAATCTTCTTTCAGATGCATATAATCTTTGAAAGATTCTGAGCACTTGATCATTTTGGAGATTGTACAGTCACGTGATTTCTTCATGCTTTTTTAATTTGCAAGGTTTTTATTGGACCTTTATTTATTATGTAATGTGGTGATATGTGTCATATCTGTAAATTATGCATTGTTTAAATGTGTTCAAATGAGAAATGAAAGCTTGCCTGAATGGGACACATGTGGAAGCTCCAGTTTAAATGCAAATATAAAAAATTCCTTTTATCATGGCGTTCGTTTTCTTTTTTTATTACTTGATAAATTTCTGTTGAAGCTAATTTACCATACTTTACTATTCACAAGAATTCTGGAATGAAGCAGACATGATTGATAGAGATGCGGGGGAAAAGTAACTCGGGTGATGCCAGCTGAAATTTTGTATATATTAGCAGAAAACTACAATAAGCAAGTCCTCGAACACCCAGACTGAATTGAAGAGACCCTTTTATATCAGCATACTTTAAGATTTTGAACTGATATTTATTTTGTAATCAGTAAATTTTAATATTTGTAGATCAGTAGGACTAAACCCCAGGTATTTATTTTTTTTTTGCATTGAATGCAGACGGTAATGACATGAACATTGTACAGCTCTGACTGCATACTCATACTATTACAGAAAAAGATTAATACAATCTAACGCTACTTTCAGGGAGGAATGGTGAAACCTGAAACCTCGTGCACACAATTTTGTTTGTCCATGACGAGGCTTGAAATTTGCCATCCCTTCCTCAAAATGGTATTTGACTGTTTCACTCTCACGAAGGAAACAGTAAAAAGGAGCGACTCCACGCATCTACAAACAACAACAACATTTTAAACAGTAGTTCCGGAATGGGCTTATCTCGCCCTGCAGGATGAGATAACATTTTCCCCGACATCTAAAGTCGCGGACAAATCGGTGAGAGAGAAAAAATAATCCTCGTTGCATTGGCACGAGTCCATAGCGCATTTTCCAACTTCGTGACACTTCACCTATAGACTTCGACGTCTGCATATAAATGAAATTCCTTGAGGTGTGTGAAGTAAAACAAACACGCATTAGATTAATCTGTGTTATCGTTTATTTCGATACCATTTTCATAATTAGCCCCTACCCGGGGATTATAGGTTTGTTTGCATGTGTCAGTCGGTCATATAAAGATTTTAGCTAAAAGTTTTGCTATTGCGGGCTAATCGCTTAATACTCATTTCACAGTAGGGGACATGTATTGATTCGTCAGTATTCATAATTCTTCTTCGAAAGAGCAAAACTATGTCTTGTAATTCATTGAAACAGTTTAATGAAAATACTGTCTTCAATATAAGTAAGTATAAGATTTTAAAACGCAACTACATAACCCATATTGCGATGAGCAAAGAAATGTCACAATAGTAAGAAACGATAGAATTGTATAAAAACAGCATGAGAAGATTTTTGTCGATTCTATCGACATTTTAAATTAATGAATTTCTGTGTAACTGAAACACTATTGTCGAAAATTTAAGAAATACAGTTGCAAAATGTTCTTAATCATTCGTTTTAAATTCTGAATATTCAGCATGGACACTGCCATCTGAGATTTACTCTACACAGCCCTGCGCCAGTTCTAGCGCTGCTCAAAATAACTTTATTCATTGACAGGTATATGTCCTCATTCGTTGGTCCCTCAGAATCCGTCTGTCCATTTAAAGCAAACAAACACTTGTGACATAATCTCTCATCTAGACCCTTGTCATTGGTTATCCTCACGTATTCGTTACTGACATAGATTGTCACGTGGTTTGTCACATTCAATGCTTTGGATAAAATTGTGCTGTAATTTTTTGTTTGAAGACAATAGTCGTTTTTGTACAGTCGAAGATCCGGGTATGTTCCGTGAATCTCGGCATCGTTCGATTGAGTTCCAGAGTCACCACCTAAAAATATGTTACAAAAAGTATTACAGATATACTTGTTCATTTAGAATATATATTTAATCATTATGTTCATTATTGTTCATTATGTCTATAGAAAGGTATGGACATCCTTCCTGTTAATTACTGTAAACGTGGAGAATTTAAGCGGGGGATAATTTACACTGAGTACGCAATGAGGAATGGTACGTGTAAATTATCCCCCCCGTACCAATCCCACACTTGTGCAAAGTATTATCGTTGTATCAGTAACTTGTTAAATCGCGTAAAAACCCATGCTTATGGTTTGCAAAAGAAAAATCGCGTAATAAACAACACGCGGAAATATCCACATTTACACCTTCAATAAAGTTAACGTATCTTTAGTAGATGATGTAATAGTCGTAACCATTCTCCGGAACACAGGTTAACAAAAGACAACTGTGCTAATATGTTATCACGAAGTGTCTCTCCAAGGGCAATGTTGCAGCCAGGCAGTGGTGAGTGTGGACAGGAATGAAGTCTATAAAACATCGGTGCTTATATATGTTATTTAATTTTGAACTACGCAACACTACAATATTAAAAGCTTCCTCACCATCATAGTGCAACAATGAATATGCATTTATAATCAACCAATCAGTGAACGTCTTAGATATTTTTATGTTCAAACTGGAGACAGACGACGTGAATACAACAAACAAACGATGGATAGCTAGAATAAACGTCTCATAGATATGGAATTATGCCATGTCATAACTTAGTGACGATGGATTTATAAATCTAAAAGATCAAGTAAGCATATCAACAAATATCAGACGTCAGCAATTAGAAATAGATGGTTAAAATGATCGCTAAACTGTTGTGAAAATGTCACAGCATCTTGCTATGAAGAAAGTATATGGGAGGGCTTCTGCCCCTGATTTCACCACCAAAAAAATCGCTTAAAATTGGGGCAGAAAATTCCTAATCATTTATATATAACCGAGAAGCTGGTGGCAGTTTTCAACAAGGGTGTGTATCGTTTATTTAAAATCTATGAGTGTAGTTCCTCTTCAGCCCCGTATGTATTAGGGGGTGCAAATTTGAAATGTAATGAAGTGGGAGAGACTTTTAATTTATAAAAATATTTTATGAGTACTTTAAAACCTTTTCTCACAACCAAAAGGTAATTGATAGGCCTGTATATTAATTGATTTTTAAAAAATGTCAAAGTGTTTTAATTTACGTCTTAACAGTGTCTTCGCTGCACAAAATTGTAAAGACCTAGATCATAACCTCGGTATGTTGACTCATCCCTGAAAAAATCTGAAAAAGTCTTTATCATCTATTGCTTGGGAATACGTGTCATATGAATTTAGTTTATTCATTTCACAAAAATGAAAGGCATAGCAACTTCCCCTAAAAGTGTTTTAACGTTTCGCTAGACAATTATTCTAGGCTATGTTATTACGTATTTGATAGAAAAAATTACATTAAATCCTGGTATCTTTCCGCCCGACGTCTTATAAGGCGAAAGCTATATAGTTACCATGCCATTCATTGCAATGGTAACTGAATGTAAAATAAGAATTAACATACCGTATCCGTTGTCTGTTCGGCTGTCTCCGATATTTATCACATGACCTCGACGATTTGCATGAACACTGTCAAAGAACAAATCGGCCCTCAACATCCTTCTTCCACACCAGGGGAAGTCGAGACAACCTTCTCGTTTCCATGGCGCAATACAGCCTACCAGCTTTTGGAAGTTAATACGAAGATCTGCTCTTTTATCACAGACTTTGTTATTTGTACTAATGGTCGGTACGTTCAGCAGTGTTACTCCATCAAGGACACCATACCTCTTGCCAGTTTTCAGGTTAAATGATAAGTAGTTATTGTTTGGACAACATGTTCGTTGTAACGGTTTAAGAGTTATTGGTTTATATATATCGTCGATAGCGATAGATTTTGCAACTAAAATGGAAATGGTATTATGTCAAAACACATTCGAACACACTCACAAAATACATACTTAAATGTGACCAAAATTATATATTATCTAAAAGTAATACGGTTATTACTTATTCAACGAATCGTTAAGCAAAATGTAAATCAGAGATATCAGAATAACATTAATATATATTTTGTTTCATTTTAGATATCAAAGTAAATAATTGCAATACAAAACTAAAACTTACTATCTTGTGAAACAGCAAATCCAAGGCACACGGTGAAAATACAAACAACTGATTGGGTTCTCATTATGGAAGCTGTAACACGTAAATATTTTCTTAAAAAGTGATTCCAATGCACTAAATAAATCTACTAAGACTATTGTTGGGATATAATCTATAACATGGCGCTAAGCAATAAATCTATTTTTGGAGAATTTATATTTAATGAAGTATTTAACACAACGTAATGAAAATTGAAATTACCTCTATTTTCTTTTGTGGTCGCTATTTATACCAAACCCGGACCCAAAGTCACCCAATACTCAAGCTCAACTTTTATTTAATTATTTTGACAATATAATCAAAATATTTTGTTTAAGCGATTAGGAAACATAATTTTTTTTTCATCGTTCACATATAAATCGTTGCCTCTCATTTATGATTTTCGTGTAAAAATGAATACTTACGTTGAGTGCGGTACTCAAAATTTTCGAACGTACTCAAACATTTTTTTTTAATATTTCTTAACTTCACTTCAAATGAGCTATTATCATAATTTACAGTTTAGGCCATCAGTATACAAACATGTCCAGTTACAGAATAAATTTTACGTGTTTTTACCTTATAATCATGAAAAGTTAGACTAGTTGAACTTGAGTACTGAGTAAATTTTATGACTTCGGACACTGGTCTTTAGATACTGTTAACGCGATAATTTTCCGTCAAAATATATAAAATACTGCATACGACGTGTATAATGCATACTGCAATTCTTAAACATCTATAAACACAAATCCCGTTGCATCGAATGATCTTACCACGTTTTGGTATATGTCACATTTTGAGGGAACCGAATGGTATTACTTTTGTCATTTAATAATAACTTAGAAAATATATAGGAATTGATGAAATATGACTGCAATTTAGTTTTAATGAAACATTTTTCAAATTTGAACTTAAAATTGTTCAGAAAAATTCTGGTATATGTGTGCCCAGTTTTTGTTTTACAAACTTTGCTAATATAATCTTGAAATTGATTTGTCAATTATATTAAGTATATATAAGATATATTAAGTTTTGTTTCCGTGGCTTATATCACATAGTAGCTAACATTTCCTATCTCTTATTTCAATTGTTGAAAAATTATTCTAGATCATATCGAAGTATAGGTTTTTTATCAGGAGAAAATTACCTAGCTTGACATAATTGAATTGTACATACAAACTTACAAGATATCAAGATTGGAAATGCAGCGTTTTCTTCTACTTAAACATTCTGAATTAAAGGAAAAAAATTAATATCTACTTTTACTATTTGTACAATGACAAATAAGAGCTATACACAGGCATAAAAATCTTATATTCTCATATATTGTCCTATAGTTCTATAAATCACGTCAAGTATAGTATGCATATACAAATAATGAGGTTGAATTAATCAACTAAAAGTGAATAATCGCCAAACTGAGTTTCTCAAGAAAATTTTAAAAAAGCAAAAAGGATATATATTTTTTTAAAATAAAAATCCTAATGTTACTTAAAGTTAATATCTAAGCTTCACATCAGCATCATGTCATCAAATTGTACTTACATTTTTCTTCTGTTTGAAACTTCGTTCTGCGTACTGTGGTACGGTTTCAGTAAAGTCTGCCATTTTATAGTTTTGTCTAGTTTGTTTTGATAAAAAAATTCAACCAATGAAAAATGTTTACCATTAAATAAGCAAAGGGAAACAACATATTGAATCAAAACGTGCTGCTTGGCGGATTTGACTTTGCCTGAAGTTATTTATGATTAATGTGTCATGTTGCAAAATTTGAATTTAGTGGGTGGGGTGTACGTTTAATGTGTTTACAGAAGACAAGAGAGCGATGTCCGGTTTCCCGGATGTAAGTAAATTGTGAAACAATTTTTAACTCTGGAAACCTGAAAAACAATGGATTATTTTGTAAATCAATGACTTAAAATACGATAATTGAGAATATCTTTAATTACTAAATATTTTTATCTTTGCAAGAGATTGAGGAACTTGAAGGATATTTTGGTATAGAATTATTGTTTAAAGTTATGCGTGGTTTACTCTCTCTTTCTCTCATTTTAACAAAGAATATATTAAATTATGTAAATAAAAAACAGCTGTACTTCTTTATTAAGAAGAAATGAAGAATAATGAAAAATCAGTAAAGTTCTTAGGCCTCGACAAACTTATACATGACTGTAAATGTGTTAATAATCACATAAATCTATAAATATTATAAAAGAAATACCAAAGTTATATGTTAAATGATGTTAAAAATTATTGCCACTCCAAAAAAAAAAACGTTCCGAGATAACAAAATACTTTTGGGGTGACATTCAAAATTTAAGTACCAAACGCAACGTCTTTTTATTCTTTTAGCAAAAGTCATTAATTTGACTGAATGTTTTGGTGTAAATGAAAAACAAAATATTAGTAAAGTACTACGCGGATCACATCCAAGATATTTCAAATAATTATTAGGTTAAGATGATAAAATGACTATCCCCTGAAGGTTGTGAACCCGGACCCTGTGTTTTCCCTTTGAATTTCAATCACAGACCGGTTGATACCCACGATAGCTTTACAAAGTACCTAAATGAGTCGTCTGTTGATAGGACGAAAAACTATCGCGGAACTTACTTTCAATTATACTTAACCGAATAAACGGTCTAGTGACGTCAAAGGTAGATCAACCGCGACAGTAATATACCTGTAAACATATAATTGATGGCTATTATAACCGAATTTAGATGTCAATGAAACTAAGGGAAGTGACCAAAATAAATTTAAGGTGCAAACTCTGTGTTCTGTTTCATAAACAACATGGTGTTACAAAAAATAATGAAAAATACGTAGATAAATCCGGCAAAACCCCAAAAATATATTCAAAGTGTGTCAATTTAATTAAATAAATTAAAGCTGTTATGAGATTTACAATATGGCAGGTATTATACATATGTTTATATATTTACAATGTACAACATTAGGCAGGTACTTTGAAGCAGATATGAACGAACAAGTTTGTGAGACTGACAATTGTACGCACAATGCGCATGTTCATCGGTTTTATTTTGGGGTCCCTCAACCTATCACCAAACCTCTTTATAATGCCAAACTTTGGGCTGAATTGGGCAGTATAATGAGGTTTTACTGTAATACACTCTGTTTCACACAAATACCTGTATATCAACAGTAAATCTTATGGCAAATTTTAGAGGATTATATTCGTTAATAAGTTCATACTGAAAACAATGTCCAATACAAATGCGAGATATCATCAATCTTTCTATATGTAACACTAAGAGGTTCGGGGAATCAATACTTTTAGTAAAATTATTAACTTATAAATATAACACAAAATAAATGAATAAATTGGTCTGCCCTGAGATAAAACATAATATGCACTACACGTATGTGAGAAATACAGGCAGCTTATTTACACAATGGAATTCATGTTTCGGACAAACAATTTGTCAACAATTTTAAGTTTAACTATAAGCATCGACAACAAATATAGAAATTAATTTTTGCAAGGTTAATAGGTCAATATCTTCCATCGTCATTCTTGGTAAACAGGTTTTGGTATTTTTTATTGTAATGTGTACTAAAATTGTAATATTTATGATGGTGTAAAAAGGTTACGGAAGGGGAAACTTTGACAGATTTTGATATGCTCAGCGCCAGTATTCCTTTCCTCGGGATCTTTGTTGATCAGAATGTGGAAGAAACTTCTAGAATTCTGGTGTTTTACGTTGTTCGGAATTGACATTCGTATATAAGCACCAGGGTGTTAGAGCTTCCTGATAAAATACTATTTTTCTTTCGTTATCTATGGTATAGAGTTTAGTTATTCAAGCATGTTAACATGTAGAGGTAAACAATTTGCAATTCTTTCGCCTATATTAGTTTTATCATTGACCAGTCTGTCACATTAAACTTGTAAATCACATGTATATTATGTTAAACTTGTATTTCATATGTATAAATCTGTAGTGTTCAAATATTATGTAGTATGTGTAAATAGATTCAAATCTAATCGAACACTCTAATTTTATTTTATCTAGTTTTTATTTCGAACACACTCAATTACATAAGTACCCATTTTAGATATCCTGTATGGTTCAGTCCGTGCAAAACTGGTTCTACCGAAGCTATTGTTCGGAATATATAAATTTAGGGATGTAGTTTGGCACGAAACTTAGATGAGAAGCATTTTAGACACTATCAGGGCGTAGTCCACTTGCAGAAGTTTATAAGTTATTTGCTCTTCTGAGGTAAGTGAATTTATTCTATTATGTTAGTAAAGTTTGTAATTATTTCAGTAACATTAATAGTACAGTAAATTTGTAACTGAAATTGATATTGGAATATAGATACATTTGTTTTTCCTCTACTATTGAAGTATGCTATTTACGTTGTAATCACGACAATTCTATCGTTATAAGTAAAATACATGAATCAATCTATCAATTATTAGTGCTGTAGTAATTTACAGTTAAGAGTGTTCATTGATTCATTTTGTGTGGAATTATAGTAAATCAAATAGTGTGTAATTATTGAATGTATTTCATTAATCGTGTATTAATGATGTTAAGTATAAAGTACGGAGTGTAGTAAAATATTACAGTAAATATTTGTGTGAAGTTTGGAAGTATTCAGTACAGTATGTTCAATATTTACCTGGTAATAGTGTGTATAAGTGTAATACTTACGTAAATACTATTTTACTTTGTATTAATATCTTTAATTTATACAGGTTTTATTCGGTTGAGTTTAAAATCATATCAACCAGACGTTTCAGTAAACGCTAAAGAAGGTCATTCGGGCCATGTATACCGTTTCAATAATTAAAAGTGTAAAACTTAAAAGTGTTTTTGTTTTCATATCCATACGAAAAGCCTCAAGCTCAGGTCATCTGTGACATTTGGTGTCAGAAGTGGGATATGGATTAAGGATGTGATACGGATTAAGGATGTGATATTAAGGATGTGCTACGGATATGTGATACCCGATATGGAATGACGGATCTGTGGGCGTGGATCTCGTATAAAGAACACGATTCTGGCCATAAAACAGATTAAGTATTTGAAAAAAAAATGTGAATTCCGAAAACGAATACCAATATTGGCTATGTAAACTGTATATGTAAATGTAGGCTACAACTGAAACTTACAAATACTAACTATTGAATATAGTAAATAATTCGATGTGTGTAAATTTGTTCAGTGGTAATGCAGTGTACATTTTTGTTTACCATTATACTTTTACTTGTACTTACATGTTTTACTTATATTACAGTTGAACAACAAAAGATTCAAGTGAATGTAAACCTCAGAAGAGCATATACAAAAGGCAAACAATCAGTACAAGTATTTGTGAGTACAATATCTGCAAGTTGAAATATAGTAACACAAATTTTTATGGTATTTATTTGAGTGTAGGATCCAGTTATGTGCAACTGACGTACAGTTCCCTTTTTGAATCTCTCTAAAATTCTTAGATATTACTTTCAGTATGGAAAGTTTGAATGCAATAAGAGAATATGGGGAATCATTGGGTCTCAAAGATGAAGAACTCAGAGAGTTCATAGTTAAACAACAAGCCATTCAGCGTGAAGAAAGGGCAGCAGAGAGGGAAATGGAAAGAAATAAGTTAGATCTAGAAAGAGAGCGCATGCAAAATGAACTGGCAAAAATAAAATTAGATAAAGAATTAGAAATTAAGCAGGAAACGATTTTTCATTCTCAAAAACTTGAATTATTAGCAAAGCAAACAGAGGGTCATAAGTCTGAAACAGTGTCAATTAAACCTGCTGTACCAAAACTACCCGTTTTTGATGAGTCTAAAGATGAAATGGACAGTTACTTGAGAAGGTTTGAAAGATATGCTGAAGCACAGCATTGGGATATTTCAAATTGGGCCATAAATCTTAGTGCATTACTCAGAGGCAAAGCTTTGAATGTATATGCTTTAATGCCAAAAGAACAAGCTCTTGATTACAATGCTTTGAAAACAGCATTACTAAGATGTTATGAACTAACAGAAGATGGGTTTAAAACAAAATTTCGGTCTTGTAAGCCAGATTCAATTGAAAATTTTACTCAGTTTGCTGTTAGGCTAAGTAGTTACTTCGATCGGTGGGTGGATATGGCTAAGATACCGCATAGTTTCGAAGGTTTGTATGATTTGATGTTGCGGGACCAATTCTTGCATGTCTGTAACAAGGACCTTAAACTATTCTTAAAAGAACGTTTACCTCAATCATTAAATCAAATGGCTGTATTAGCAGATCAGTACAAGGACGCACGAAGAATAAGTGCAAACAAATTGACAGAGAAAGGTAATACACATCAAAGTCAAAAGTCAAATCAAAGCCCTCAACATGATAAAAAAGATTCTGAGATAGATAAAAGAAATAAATTTGTACTAAAAAGTGAACGTAAATGTTATAATTGTGGAAGGCAAGGTCATATAGCTTCTGAATGTAGATTGACAAAGGGGGGTCACAGAGTTCACAGTGTGTTACAGGGAAATGTTGAGTATAATCAGAATGGTGAAACGATTCCTAAAACGTGTTCGTCTTGTATAGTGTGCCTACTCAGTCTACTTGCATCACATCGAAATCATCAGTTTCTCCTAAACTTACTTCATCTTGTCACGATGTTAATGAAATCAAAATGCCAGTTTCAAGTGGTTTTGTTGAAGGGAAACCTGTTACAGTTTTGAGGGATACAGGGTGTTCAGGTATTGTAATACGTCGAGATTGCTTGTCTGACGATTGTTTGACGGGAGAATTTCAAACTTGTATTTTAGCGGACGGTACACGCATAAAAGCACCCGTTGCAAACATAACCATAAACACGCCTTATTTACAAGGTAAGTTCAACGCATGGTGCATGGAATCTCCTATTTATGATTTTTGGGCAATGTACCTAATGTAAGACCTGGAATTCAGTGAATGCCGTCAAGACAAGACAACAAATTCAGAATAAAGGTAAGCCTTACCCTTGAAGGATCACATAGATCCAAACAGTTTTTAAAACTGCTCAACAGAATGATCAATCTCTAGCAAAGATAAGAGAGTTGGCTGGAAAGAATGCTACTTGCACTAACAAAACGGGACAAGTTAAGTGGGTTATGCGAAATGGTTTGATTTATCGTGAATTTTCTTCTTCAAGAGTTGAGAGCGGTAAAGTATTTGTGCAGTTAGTAATTCCAGAGGCATATAGGAATTTAGTTCAGAAATTAGCTCACGAGTCAATATTGTCAGGTCACCTAGGTACAAGACGTTCTATTGTTAGGGTAATTTCAGAATTTTATTGGCCAGGTATACAATCGGATGTCAGAAGATTCTGCCAGTCTTGCGATATTTGCCAACGTACGTTGCAAAAAGGTAAAATATCTAAAGTGCCATTACAGAAAATGCCGCTTATAGACGAACCGTTCAAGCGTATAGCTGTTGATATTGTTGGGCCGCTATACCCCTCTACAGACAAAGGTAACAAGTACATATTAACCATGGTTGATTATGCCACGAGATACCCGAAGCAGTAGCATTGCCAAGCATAGAAACGGAGAGAGTTGCTGAGGCATTAATTGATATTTTTTCACGTATAGGTTTTCCATGGGTTCTCAGTTTACGTCATCACTTATGTCTGAGGTAAGTCGTTTGATTTCTGTTAAACAACTTACTACCACTCCTTATCACCCTATATGTAATGGGTTGGTAGAGAGATTTAATGGTACATTAAATGCTTAAACGTCTGTGTACAGAGCGTCCAAAAGACTGGGACAAATATCTAAATGCAGTGTTGTTTGCATATCGTGAAGTGCCACAAGAAAGTTTAGGTTTTTTATGTATGGGAGGTCAGTTAGAGGTCCAATGAGTATTTTGAAAGAGTTTGTTAACCAATGACATAGGTGATCAACAGGTTAAAACAACATATCAGTATGTAATTGACTTAAAAGAAAAACTAGAAACCATGCGTGATCTCGCCAGAGACAATCTGGAAAAGTCAGCTACACGCTATAAGAAATATTACAACAAAAGTGCAAGGCACAGAAATTTGAAGGTAGGTGATAAGGCATTAGTACTTCTACCTACAGATAACAATAAGTTATTTGCAGTGGAAGGGTCCTTTTGTTGTTGTCAAGAAACAAGGACGAGTTGACTATCAAATAGAATGAATATTGAAACAATATATTGAGAGAAGGGACAACAGCTGCAATAGTTGTAGTGAAACGGAGAGGTCAAGTGAAAATGCGTTTTCCGTGGTCAATTCAGCAGTAGTTGACTGTTTTGACAGTAATCTAGATGAAGGAAAGCTCGAAGATTTTCCTGATCTAGAAGTGAAAGATGATTTTAAATCTGTAGATGTAAACCAGGAATTAGATTGTAAAATGAAAAGTAAGGTATGGGAACTCTTAGAAAAGAATTCTGATGTTTTGAGCAATACATAGAACAAATGTTCTAGAGCACGATATTAAACTGGTAAACGAAAAACCAGTCAATGTTAAATGTCGTCCGATACCCTACTCAATGTTACCGGTTATAGACAAAGAGTGTAAGTCCGTTTTGTTCCCCTGTAGTTATAGTCTGTATTGACTTTAGATCCCTAAATAGTCAAACAGTATTTGATGCAGAACCTATGCCAGATTCAGAGATGAATATTTTCAAAATTTGCTGGGCATAAGTACTTTTCAAAGATTGATTTGTCCAAAGGTTACTGGCAAGTGCCATTATCCGAATCTGCGAAACCGAAAACTGCATTTAAATCATCAAAAGGTTTGTTTCAGTTTCAGGTTATGCCGTTTGGGTTGGTGACAGCACCAGCTACATTTTCTAGACTTATGCGTAAGGTTTTGACAAACATGAATAACATTGAAAACTTTATTGATGACATTATTGTATTTACAATGACATTTCAAGAACATATGAAAATCTTGAGTGAATTGTTCAGTAGACTACGACATGCTGGTTTAACGGCAAAGCCAAGCAAATGTTCCATATCATATTTTAGTTTGGAGTGTCTTGGACACATCGTTGGTGAAGGCAAGTTACAACCAAATCCAGAAAAAATCAAAGCTATACAGGAAGCTCCAGCGCCTACTACGAAAAAACAATTGCGTTCGTTTCTGGGTTTAGTAGGTTTCTATAGGAAGTTTATTCCAAATTTCTCAGAAATTGCTTTACCACTTACAGACAAAACGAGAAAGGGAACTCCAAACAAATTGGAGTGGGGAAAAACTCAAGATGTTGCTTTTCATACGTTGAAAAATGCTCTTGTCAAATTCCAATTTTGAAACTTCCAGATTTGAATGAGAAGTTTATTTTACAGACAGATGCCTGAAAGAGGTATAGGTGCTGTACTTCTTCAGAATGAGCATGGTAAGTGTCTTCCGATTGCATTTGCTAGTAGGAAACTGAAAAATGCTGAAGTGGCGTATTCAAAAATACTTATATGGAAGAGAATTTGATCTTGAGACAGACCATTTTCCACTCATTTATTTGAATAAATCAAAAGTGTCAAATCCAAGATTGATGAGTCTAAGTTTACAGCCATATCGATTTAGCATCAAAGCCATCAAAGGGGAGTGATAATGTCGGAGCTGATTATTTGAGTAGACAGTGAAAAATATTGTATTTCAGTTTTAATTTGATTATTTTTATAGTTTAATGTGTGACCAAGTACTTCGTACTTCCTAAATGGGGAGGTATTGTCACATTAAACTTGTAAATCACATGTATATTATGTTAAAACTTGTATTTCATATGTATAAATCTGTAGTGTTCAAATATTATGTAGTATGTGTAAATAGATTCAAATCTAATCGAACACTCTAATTTTATTTTTTATTTCGAACACACTCATTATCATTACATAAGTACCCATTTTAGATATCCTGTATGGTACCTCAGTCCGTGCAAAACTGGTTCTACCGAAGCTATTGTTCGGAATCATATAAATTTAGGGTAGTTTGGCACGAAACTTAGATGAGAAGCATTTAAGACACTATCAGGGCGTAGTCCACTTGCAGAAGTTTATAAGTTATTTGCTCTTCTGAGGTAAGTGAATTTATTCTATTATGTTAGTAAAGTTTGTAATTATTTCAGTAACATTAATAGTACAGTAAATTTGTAACTGAAATTGATATTGGAATATAGATACATTTGTTTATACTGTTTTATACTATTGAAGTATGCTATTTACGTGTGTAATAACGACAATTCTATCGTATAAGTAAAATACATGAATCAATCTATCAATTATTAGTGCTGTAGTAATGTACAGTTTAAGAGTGTATCATTGATTTTTTGTGTGGAATTATAGTAAATCAAATAGTGTGTAATTATTGAATGTATTTCATTAATCGTGTATTAATGATGTAAAGTATAAAGTACGGAGTGTAGTAAAATATTACAGTAAATATTGTGTGTGAAGTTTGGAAGTATTAACAGTACAGTATGTTCAATATTTACCTTATAATAGTGTGTATAAGTGTAATACTTACGTAAATACTATTGTGTGTGGTATACTTTGTATTAACAGTATCTTTATTTATTTATACAGGTTTTATTCGGTTGAGTTTAAAATCATATCAACCAGACGTTTCAGTACCTCCGCTAAAGAAGGTCATTCGGGATAATATTACATGTATACCGTTTCAATAATTAAAAGTGTAAAACTTAAAAGTGTTTTTGTTTTCATATCCATACGAAAAGCCTCAAGCTCAGGTCATCTGTGACACTCCACATGAAATGAATAATCTGAGATAGAATAACAGCTAATATAAAAATCTCAGATACCAAAGTATACATCTCCATGAATTCCAGGATACATTTACAAATCTGGGGAATATTGGACAAACACGGGCCTCTGAAATTTCAGAAGTGGGGGCAGGCGCCATGGAGGAGCAAGCACCCCTTGTCGACCGGTCACACCCGTGGTGAGTTCAGTCAAATTCAAATGAAATAAGCGAGGAAGCGTGGACTTCCTGTAGATTTATACTTTGGTATCTGAGATTTTTTTTTTCTCGTGTGAAACCTGTGGTGCCCAAATAAAATGGGGATTCCGCGCCCATCACCTTACTAAAATGACCTATGTTACTATAACATAGGGGCACTTGTATGTATCGATTCATAAATATGTTATATATAATAGAAACTCTAAATTGATCACAGCTAAATCAAAGGCGTAGGGCAAGTGGGGCAGCGGGAGCACGGGCACAAGTATATTTGTGCCACCCCACTTTCTGACGTAATTTCTTTTATCACACAGTCAGAATTTTTTTAAAAATACTTGATTTTTTCAAAGCAGTAATTATAATTATTGAATGTATGTAATTGATTTCCCGGAATCAATACTTATTATTGGCAAAATGTTCGCGCCTCGCTACGCTCGGTCAAAACAATTACACTATATATACTCTTCCTTCCCTGTTGCCCATCATTTCGGTAAAGAAATTTTCGTTTTCTTTTCCTGAACTTATATGGATATGAATATTCATTTGTAAACTTGGCAAATTTTGCATTGTATTAAAATGTAAGTTATATCTTACCAATTATTTACACATTACATGTATTTAGGCGTAGGTACCGGGGCGTTCAGGAGGTGCCCCTCCCCACACTTTCTCACATACCAATTATTTTTATACATTATCAACACGTCTGGAATCCAGGAAAAGGTTCATAGAACTTTTAAAAATCAAAACTTTTCAAGACTCCCTCATCATGCTCATGCATTTGTGTTTGCTGATACGTTTGATAAATGATTCGCATGTCAATTTAATGGCAATAATGCAATATTTGGTCGGAATAAAAACGAGTCGAAATGTGATAATTAAATCTCTGGGCTTTAATCATTGAACATTTCTGGGAAGCATAAACTGGACCAATGGGAAATAGTGATTTTTGTGCCTGGAAGCTAGAGGATACCTCATTGGGCTTCCAAATTAATTCCTCAACGATATTTTTAGCAATAAAGATGTCATAATTCAATGTATGAAGAAAACTAGGCCAAAATTCTGTCCCGATGTTTGTAAAATTTTAGCTAATTGAACCTTCCTTTGAGAAGGATAATCAAAGTGGTTTATTAGCGGGTTGCTATGCGTATTTTCTCGTCTGGATGCAGAAAAAAAGGAATTCCAAATTTTAAAAAACTATCTGAAAGATGCGTTAAACCCTTGAGTTAACAGCCCCACTCAGCACACCTTTCAAGAGTTATTTATTATTTTCTTATTTCACCTGTCCAACCGTGTACATTGGCGTGACTCCATTCTTCACACACCTGTTGCTGATCGTTAAATCTACACCAATTTACAGAGACAAAAAAAAAGTTGTTTGCACTCATGCTTTAAACTTTCATTACTGTACAGTTGCTTATTCCAGAAGCGGTGTAAATCAGATGTGGATACTTAAAATTTTCTAAACAGCTTTTAGAAAATTTGAAGGCACACAATTTTTCTCGAATTCACAGTATCAAAACTTATGACTTCTCTACTCTTTACACTACTATTCCACATAAAAAATTAAATGAAAGACTTTTCAGCATCATAGACAACTGCTTTTTCACTAAAGGTGGTACCCGAAAATTTAAATATCTAGTGATTGGCTATCAGGATACTTATTTCGTCAAACACCACTCTGATTCCACACATAAATATACTGAAGTTGATATTAAAAACATGCTGGAATTTCTAATAGACAATATATTTGTAATGTTCGGAGACGTGGTCTTTCAACAAACTGTCGGCATTCCTATGGGAACCAATTGTGCTCCTTTATTGGCCGACCTGTTCCTTTATTCATACGAAGCAGACTTCATTCAGAAACTGCTGAATCAAAAGAAGAAAAAGTTAGCGGTGTCCTTTAATTTGACATTTAGATATATCGACGATGTTTTGTCAATTAATAATGACAATTTTCATACAGTGGTGTAAGGGGGGGGGGGGCTACTGCCCCTCTCCTGAAATACATATGTTTATTTATAACTTAAAAGCCGTTCACAGCCCCAACCTTAAACCATATATATTATTGACTGTTATGGGGAGACACATTTTCTGGTGCATATAGAGGACCTGTCCCACCCCTGGGAAAATATATTTTAACTTATAACGTGAAATACATTCACATCGCTGATCCTACACTTATTAATACTGTATGTTACTTTGCTATATTTAATATATAAGCAGGGACAGGCAATACATATAATTATGTGTAATTCTTGTGATAATTTGCACCCATTTAGGCGAGCTTTGTTATCTTCTGACAACTCTTGTTTGGTATTGAAATCTTAAAAGTCCGACATTGGAATTTGTATCCGATACCGTTTTACGATGTAATTCAAGTTCGAACTATGTTAACACGAATCCACCGTCGTTCTTCCTTTGGGTACGAACTTGTGTTGTGCCGAACCCACCCGTTACTGGAATTTGTATATTGTTTGGGAACGTTGGATCGAACTTTTTATACATCGAATCCGACTGTTGTGTTTTGACTTTGTTTGTAGATCAAATTGATTTAGTAATTTTGCAGTTTTTTGTCATTTTCTCTTAGATCTAGTTCGATTCACATTTCGTTGGTAGTTTAAGCATAGTTGTTTAGTTAACCTTTTGTTTGATTTCAAGTTTCATTTATTTATATATATCACGATGTACTTGTAATATGTAGCAGTTTTTTCACTCTCAGGTTGTGTGTGTGTGTGTGTGGGAGGGGTGGATGTTTGCGTGAGAGTGCTTTATATATTCTTTTCTTGACTTTTATCTATTGCTTAGATCCGACACCATATATATATATATATATATATATATATATATATATATATATATATATATATATATATATATATATATATATATATATATATATATATATATAGTAGGACCGACCGCCGCCGTAAAACCAGATGCAGTATTTAAGGACTTCGCGTTGTGTTTAGTGAATAGACAATAATAAAAAATAAAAAAATTGTGCCGAATCACAGAATTGATCTCTGGGGCCACTGGGTTGAAAGGCGAGCGCCTGTCCAGTTGAGCCACTGAAGGTTCTGTTCAGACATCTTAATTTTAATCAAGTTGTATATATTGTGGTTATGTATTGTTTATTGCCAATAAACTCTTTTTTTCTAGAACAACATTAATTTCTAGTTAAATTGCCAATTTATAATGATATGTTGGCTATAATTGTTTTTAAATAAGTTGAAACTTTTAATATCATGTAAAGCGCGCTAAACTGACCGACCGCCATTTCGATTACATCCAAATAAGCGGTCAGGTCGTGTAGACGTGTTTCAAGCGACTTCTAAATAATTATGTAAGTACTCCTTAATATTGTATTGGTGAATTGTTGATATTGATTAGGAATGTTGAAATTGATTATTTAGAAAGAAGTAACATAAATAAATTTAACGAAGACATCGAAAACTTAATTGACTTCTAAAGATATACATGTAAATTTACTATTTATTGTTTGAACAAAATTTGTTTGAATAATTTGAATTGTAACACTTTACATACAGAAAATAGTTGGAAAAAAATTAACCAAACAATTAATGTTTAAATGGTACAAAATGAGTTTTGATTTTAATTACTTTATTAATATTATGATTGAGTTGTAAAGTGAAATACATTGTGAATTACATTTTTATTCAGAACGACTATTACCTAAAGAAGTAAATTAGGCAGTCACCTGAATCTACCGTGTGCCCCTTACTTAGGGTAGGTTGATCAGTGATTATCATTTGGTTTTTATTATTTTTGTTAATGATGATATATAAATTCATATCTTGTTGTGTAATCATCATTTTCATAAAGGTTGCAATTATTTGATTGATTTGATATATTACTAATCAAATATAAATGTGACATAACGCTTTATTTCATAATAGTTCATTAATTGATCAAATGTAATTTTCTGTGTTTCATGTTATACTTTTTATACTTTTATATGTATATTGACATAAGCCCTACTTGTTGTAGGACCGTTGCCAATCATTCTACATGGCAATAAATGGATATCAAAGAACATAGTGTGTTTACTTGTTAGAGTATCATATACTGCATTCAGTTGAACATAGGAGATGGGTTCCCGAGTCGGTTCACAGTGTAATAATGTTTGGTGACAAAAGTGTCAATGCACAATGTACATAACAAATGTCTTATTTTGTTCAGTCACAAACTTAACAGGAACTGTATTAATTATTAAATTTTATTAAAGTGGAATATAAACAATTATCTTTGCTCAACGACATCTTCACTGTGGTAATCTGAAAAATATCTAAAAGAAGTTTTATCAGTAATTATTTTATTTACCACTGTCCAATAGTGTACTTATAGAACTGGAATATAGTTCCATATTTAAGTTGAAATTATATTTATAAAACTACAATTTTATTTAGACTGTATTTTACATGTAATCTAAATTTTAGTTAATGTTTATTGTTTATGTTTTAAATCAGTATTTACATAACTATTATACTATTTACGGTAACGTAATTTGTAGACCGAAATCTATCTTATTATTTAACACCTAGCAAGTGGCTTTAACGCACGTGATTTTCACGCACGTAGTTCTCTGACACGACAATGACGACGAATTATTTACTACAACTTTAAATACAACACGTCCTACCCGGACTAACTTAAATATTCCCTTTCCTACTCTAAATATTTATGATTACCTATTTCATATTTACTTACGTTTACCACTATGACATTTCGACTAAACTATCTAGAAATGCTTAACCAATACTTACAGAAACTCACTACATTATACTCTAAAAACCATCACTTACTAATCGGCTTCTAATCATAGAGCCTATTTTATTTTATAGAGGCGGGTCTGGTCAGAGACACCTGTCGATATAACTTTCTCGGTTGCTTAAGGCGTCATTTCACCAAGTACGATCTGGGAAAATCGCACGCGACCACGCGCGACTATGGTCTCAGCTATGTTTTCCCGTAGTCGCGGGCAAAATCCGTGCGACTTAAACCCATTATTTCTGAATACCCTCTATGTTCGGTGTTATCTCGTTCGACCTTCGATGTGTACGCTCTACCTGCGTCCTATACGCTCTATAGATGCTCTATATACGCTCTACTTGCGTCTATCCACTCGATGTGATGCGATCTTAACACGACCAATGTTCGTTCTGTTCGACCAATCTGCGACACAGCGTCGATCTCTCGGCTAACTATCCTCGCAAGTGCGCGACCTGGGTCGATCAAGGCTCAATCTTAGCCGATCTAGCTATGTACGAGTTGCAACGTTCACTCGATAAATACGATTTAGGCTGTATAATGTATTTACAACGAATTTGCGTTTGAATTCTGATATATTATTAATGGGATATATCATAGAAAGTTTGAGTGCGACTTACGAGAAGGGAGACAGCTAATATTCATTCATGACAACTGAAAGTAGCATTTTTTACCAATAACTTGGGAACCATGATGACTGATTGGTACGTAACTTACGTAAGTAGGCCTATTTCACACGATGCGAGTGACGACTTGTTTCTGATAGGAATATCCGGTGAAGGCAAACAAATCGACCTGTTTATCAGAGATGCTTGACAAAGTTGTACTAGGCCTAACTCTGTTTTTTCTGTTGTAACTACGAAGCCAACTTTCATTTTTGTGGTCTGTGGTTCTGGTCATAACATCATAGCATGACCTAGATATATATCGCGATATGGGCCTGTAGGCTGTACAGTGTGCTAGATCTACAGAAGTAGATTTAGTCTTGTGTTCCCGATTTCTTTCTGCGATTTTTATTTCGTTTTGTGGTAATGTATGGCTTTTAAGATTAAATAAATAAGAAGTAAATATTTGATATTCTATTATTTATTGACTCATTCATGCATTCCTACGCCAAAATGTAAAGCGGTTAAAACTCGGGTCATGTGATTGCGTGTAGTGACAAATCCAACACATCGCTCTATATACTTGCAATGAAAGGAACTGCAGTCAGTATGTAAATATATAACATGTTTTCTCATCTTGCCACATTCTGAGTCATAACCCAATACATAACTTTACTGGCAACATTTGTACAGAAGTTGTCAATATTTGTTTTGTTTTGTTTCAACAGATGAAACGTTAATTTATTGAATTTATATAAAAAAAAAAAGGAAATAAAATATTCTTTCAGATGCAAAATTATAATCTTTTAAAAGATCATTTTGGAGATTGTACAGCCTTTCATTTCTTCATGCTTTTTTAATTTGCAAGGTTTTTATTGGACCTTTATTTATTATGTAATGTGGTGATATGTGTCATACCTGTAAATTATGCATTGTTTAATTGTGTTCAAATGAGAAATGAAAACTTACCTGAATGGGACACATGTGGAAGCTCCAGTTTAAATGCAAATATAAAAATCCTTTTATCATGCCGTTCGTTTTCTTTTTTATATTACTTGATATATTTTGGTAGAAAACTTTACGTTATAAATATTATTAACATAATACTGAAGTTGTAATGCTCAATGATGATAGTCTTCCTCAATCGAGCTTCATTTTATAAACAAGTCGTTGTCAGAGGACAAAGAAAATGGGTGTAAATTTTCAAAATAAGTCTTTGACCTACACCTGTCAGGTATTAAGGTCATGGTACGGTAAATATTTGTATTCCTGCGGCTCAGGCTAAATGTTTTGAAAAGTAGGCCAGTGTACCAAATGAAAGCTCTTATCGTAAGAAATTTATATGTGAAATATCAAACGTTTATACCTCATGGTTTAAACCCAATATACCCAATTTAAATTTTATCAAAATTCTGAGGTCATGGTCATTAGGTCAAAAGTCAAGACACCAAATGAAAGCGCTGGTCATAGGAACTCTATGTGTGAAATATCAAAGCCATATCCCTCATGGTTTAAAAGATATAGTCAAGGTTAACCTTTTTAAAAAGTAGGTCAAACTCCAAGGTCACTAGGTCGAAAGTCATGGCACCAATTGAAAGCATGGGGAATCTATTCTGAAACATCAAAATCATGTTCCTGTGATTAAAAGTATATAGGCCAGGTAAAATTTTGTCTACGGACGCCGGCGAAAACAACGACGACGACGCCGGGAGTATGGCATTAGTTTAAAAATGCATATTTCCTAAAGAAAAAGTGGTAGCATACAAGGCCGGATAGCTAGTCTAAATGTGTATAAAAATCCGTCAAATAGTAACCACTATAATAAGATTGAATGCATAGGTCATAAATAATTATAGAATTCTGGAATGAAGCTGACATAATCGATTGAAATGTGAGGAAACTGAACTCGGACGATATTAGCCGAATTGTCTGTTACTAAAATTTTGCATATTTTGTTTTTAAAAAAAAAACAATATACAGACATACATGAGTGTTAATTTGCATTTATCCAATTAAGACCGAACACCTTGACTGAATTGAAGACAATTCTTTATCAGAATAATTTAGGAAAGTATGAATTGGTGTTGATTTAAAATCATTTAATAACGGAGATTGCTCATATTTAAAGGCCCATTACCGGCGATTTACGGAGCCGGCCTGGCTCAGTCGGTAGCGCGCTCGACTCTGGATCGTGAGGTCGTGAGTTCGAGTCCCACCGGCCACAGGTTGGTTTCCTGTCTTTCGGATGAGACAGTAAAAAACTGGAGGTCCCGTGTCACAGTAGGTGTCGGCACGTTAAAGAACCCTCACTGCTCAATGGCCATAAGTGCCGAGCATAGGCCAAAATTTGAAGCCCTTCACCGGCATTTGGTGACGTCTCCATATGAGTGAAATATTCTTGAGTGGGACGTTAAACAACAATAAATAAACAAACAAACAAAACCGGCGATTTACGCTCAGTAAGGTTGTTAATTTAGTTTTAAATGGTAATATGCTTTGCAAAATGTTTATATAAAGTTATTACTTTCCCATTTATTGCGCTTCTGAATGTTTCTTTTTTCTGGTAATCTGAGATTGAAGATTAAAAAATGATTTTTACTCGTTACGACAATACATACAATCAACATATGGGTTATTGTCATCTCGTATCCATCACAACTCGTACCTAAGTGAATTGGTTGACTCGTACCCATGTTTTAGCTGACTCATGCCCATCGATTAACTCATTCGTGCTCATTGCCTGTTTGATTGTAGAATTATGTATGAAAGTATACATGTATTTACCAACAAGGTAATTGCCATAATGCCATTTGGTATTGACATACAACTATCTATGGAAATTAATTGACTTCAGAAGTACTCCGCTGACAGAGGTATTGTCCGCTTCACAAAACGTGATAGGCAGATTAATCTTTTGATTATCATGCGGATGATTCTACTCAAGTTTTGGTTATGACAATTTTTATGAAAAAAAAAAAAATTTCCCACAGGATACTCAAGAAAGAACGATTATTCTTGTCAGTGTAAGTTTAATGTCGCTATGCTTTATTACCTAAAATTTGAACGTGTCCGTGTCAAGATATGGTTCACGAGTCTACATCTCCCCAGGTTATATGGATATAAGTTTAAAAGGTCGTTACAATTTTCGAGCTTTTGGCGATTTGATTTTGGTTTCAAAAACAAAGAAATTTAGAATCCCCGAATATGCATAGATGTTTATATACATGGACGCCCTCATATTCGTCAGTAAAACCACGGTACGGAATCGCTTTGCAGTTGCCTACCCGTGTTTTTTCATGTGCACGAAATCGCTCGTAGCTAATGAATATTTATAAAGGAGTGTGTTCAATTTATCCAATCACAGTAGCTGTGATCGACAACGGAAGTTCGTTGATCTAATACAATTCTGAAAAAATTTTGTTTAATAGCCTCGATCTGATTAACTGACGAATGCGCGAGCACCGTTTACTCGCATTGGTTGAGGTTTCAGAATAAAAAAAATTTGCACGAGTGATTTCGGGCACATGAAAAAGTATAGCGAATCCGGACCGTGGTTTTACGACGATGGGGCTACCTATACTGTTTGTTTACAGTTAACATGGCAAATTTAGGAATCACTATGTCGGATTTTTCAGTCGTTTATATGACAGGAGAGAAAATTGCCGTGTCAATTAGTAGTTGTTATAGAGGAACCTTTAAGGAACATACTATTAGTAGGATCGTCAACGCGCGTTGTAAACTTCTGAAGACATCAAAAACGTAATTTTCAAACGAAATTACACTGCATGCAAACAGCACACAATTATCATGTATATAGCTATAATTTCAGTCTACTAAAACACGGGTAACTTGTCGACATGGTCATTATTAACTGTTGAATATTAACTATTTTCTTTTTTGAAAATATACTTGGGTTATTTTTCCATAGTAGAAAATCCTGGGTCATTTTTCTATGGTGAAAAATACTACCGTGCCTTTTTTTATAACCGGAAAAAATTATCTGGAAAACGGATTGCTTTTTCCTTCTGGTATGGGTCAAAAGACCTTTTTTGGACTTGATTCTTTCTATTACTGTTTGTCATAATAGTATGCAATTTCAGAAAAGTTCCAGTTAAACATTTTATCTTTTATATATTTAAATATATATATATATTTACATATATATATGTATATATATATATATATATATATATATATATATATATATATATATATATATATATATTGTGTGTGTGTGTGTGTGTGTGTGTGTGTGTGTGTGTGTGTGTGTGTGTGTGTGTGTGACCTGGAATTTAGATACGATGCTGTGGTAGATGCAAGATGTGAAAAGCAGCCTACAAGGAAGTGACAGCACTTGTAGTCGTTACATGAAAGGATTCCAACATCTATCAACAATTAAATCCTATGAGAAGAATTGAGACCAGATATCATTGAATGTTGTCAATGAAAATATTACGAAACCGGAAGCGATCTTGCCCGACATTCTGTTAAGGTCGCGTGATATGTACACTTACTATTCCGACAAAACTGTACGGAATGGAACAAACGGAAAATGCGTAACGGGTATTCATGATTCCTACGTAGAAAAATGATCGAGCCCGGATAGTTTTTCTATGTGTTTGAGAACCAAGTCATCGGTGTAACCATAATTCCTACGTTATTGTGTACAAATTAGTAAAACGATGGGTACGACTCGTCCAATTGTTTTGGTTACGAGTCAGTCAACCGTTGGCATGACTTAGCCAAAGAAGAAACGAGTTGAGATGGGCACGAATTGAGATCGGTCCGAGTTTACCAACACTCCACAAAGAAGTAACAAGGTTGTCACACAGGTAGCAAACAAACATAACACAAAAAAAAATCAGAAAAATAGAATCGATAAAAAATTGTGCTGTACGTTAAGGAACAGAAATAGAGCGTTGAAATGCTCTGAGGAAGGAAATGAAGCTGAAGACAAATTTAATAATTTGCCACTTTTCTTTGAATTTCCTCTAAAGCAATCTCAATCTGTCAAGGTTATTTATAAAACACATCTGTTCAATCGTGGAGTCCCAAACTTGTCGGAGAATAACAATACATTCTTTTGTTTTTATCTATTATTTAATTTGAAAGTGGTAAAAATATATGTATAGAAATACAATATTTTTATTTAGAAAAATGAATAATTGCAGTTTTCGATTAAATACTTCCCATTTTTGACGTATATTGACATGCTTTTCGTATCGATGGTACACGTGCGATCGCTGATTAGGGGTGTTTGTATCATGTTGTTGCTTTCATTTTCTGACTAATTGCAGTGTATGTGTGCACTAGTTTTGATCAGTATGTATTTAAATTGTTTAATATGTGAATCGGAGAATTTTTTACGATATTTCTTGTAGTTCAATATTAGGTGGTCATGGGCCTGTAATGAAGGTATTGACCACTCATTTGTTGAATGGCTTAAGAGATGAGAATCACTTGTCTTTCCCATGTTTTAAAACCGAGGATACATCTTGCGAAAGAATTTGCGCGTTAAAGAACCCTCGTTGCATTGATTTAAGATTTGATTTGATTTTTTTGTTTTACGCCATACTCAACAATTTTTCAGTCATATGATGGCGTCCAGTTTTTATTGGTGGAGGAGAAACCCCGGTTACCCGGGTAAAGACCACCGACCTTCCGCAAGAAAACTGGCAAACTTTCCCACTTAATTCTAAATTACCCTAGCGGGATTCGAACCAGAGGTAAGAGGCCGTGTGATTTAAAGCGCAATACTCTAACCACTAGGCCACGGAGGCCCCCCGTTGCATTGACATCAGTCCATAGCACAATTTTCAATGTTGTAGTCATTCTCAACTATAGCCTTAGACGTCTACATATAAGTGACAAATCCTCGAGGGATGTTAACCGATAACCAAACAATAAAATCTATGTGTTATTTTTAAATCCTTTTTATTGTTGGCCCCTAGCCGGGAACTAAAGTTTTTGTTGTGCATCCGTTATCGTAATTGAGCCAGCGACTGAGAAAAGGTCCTTAGGACAATTTAGTGGAAAGTTTCATTTTTATGATTTCAGATACTTGACCAAATGTGGATTTAAAAAAACTATGATAGGATATGAGGAGCACAGGCGAGAGCAACTCTTTTTCTTTTTCGAATCTACAAAATCAGAAATATTACGTCTGGCGGAATCTTTTGTTTTCTTGCATTTCATTGGATATGTAATAATGACTCTTTTCACAGCCGCTGGCTCAATTTTTTTTGTCAGTGTCTATAAATGAAATAATTTTAAAATGCTGCTAAAAATTCCATAACTTTTTAATAAGCGGAGAAATGTAAAATAGTAATGACAAAACAGTAGATTTAAAAACAAATATAGTGGAACCTCGCCTTAAGGCCATTTCGCTTGGGAGACCACCTCACATTTAAGACCGCAAATATTATGTCTTGAGAATTGTCTTACATGTGTTTGACAAGTACAGAAACTAACTTTAGACCCATTGCAAGTCAAACCGCTTTTTGCCAGTCAGTAAGGTGGTCTTAATATTGGGGTTCCACTGTAATATGAAAAATGATTTGCTGATTCTATCAATTTTTAAATGAAAGAAGTCAAACTTCTGTGTGAATGAATTACTCTTTATTGTAGATTTTCAAACAAATCACAGTTGTGAAATGTTTTAAATTATTCATTACACTGCCATCTGAGATTGACTCTACACAGCCCTACACCATTTCTAGCGCTGTTCAAGATAACTTTATTCAATGAAACGTATAACTCTTCATTCTTTGACCCTTCTCTATCGTTCTGTCCATTTAAAGCAAACAAACACTTGTGACAGAATCTCTCATCTAGACCCTGGTCATTGGTTATCCTCATGTATTCGTTGCTTACATAGATTGTCGCGAGTTGTTTTGCGTTCAATGCTTTGGACAGACTTTTGCTGTAATCTTGTTTTTTAAGACAATAGTCGCTGTGGTACCGTAGAAGACTCGGGTATACACCATGAATCTCAGCATCGTTTGATTGAGTTCCAGAGTCACCACCTAAAATTATATTAGATGAAAAAATAAAATAAACTTATCGTTAATAGGTGACGGAACATTTGTAACCTTTCCGCGGGACACAAGTGTATATTGTCTTGTACTAAATTTGTATTTATTACAAATTAAAAATGGGTACAGGACACTACGGAAGCGTATTAGGCTCACCTACCAAAATATTTTTCTCGAGAGCGTAAATATTTTATCAGGCGGCCGCCACATAAGTGGAGAGAGAGAGACGTCGTTTTGTTCAGCTGAAACTTTTGATAATTTCTATTATAACTGTACAAAATATTTAACCACACACACACACACACACACACACACACACACATATATATATATATATATATATATATATATATATATATATATGTGTGTGTGTGTGTGTGTGTGTGTGTGTGTGTGTGTGTGTGTGTGTGTGTGTGTGTGTTACATTACATGAAAGAAAATGTACATTTAATTTATAACAATACCAAATACATTTTAAGCGAAATTACGAAAATTAAGAATGAAATTCTACCATACTTTTATCGTTGATATTTAATGTGTCTTTTTACCAGTAGGATTTTAAATATACATGTATGATAAAAACAACAAACATGACAAAATCTGTATCACATGCCATATCAACCCTCGACCAATATCATCTAGCTGATATTGGAGTCTCGGTTGATATGGCATACGATACAGATTTTGTCATGTATTTTTCTCTATGTATTATCTACCCGTTGCGCGCCATAGAGTCGCTTGCGATATCATTTTGGAATAACGTTAAGATATTGGTCTGTATTCAAATTTGAAAATTTGAAATGTCTTAAGTCTTTTATTAATAATTTACAAACATTGTATTTTACAAAAATTTTAAAGTTCCATAAGGAAAATATAATCTCTTGTTTTTACTTAAAAAAGAAATATTTTATCATGCATCGCCACGATATAACTGAAATATTGTTGAAAGTGGCATTAAACAATAGCAAACAAACATCATAGAGTGTGATAAGCTGGGCCTATCCGATCTCTAAACATGTGTAAGGTTTGTATAGTTGATCATACGATGATTATTTCGTTATCAAAGTTTCAAGTTAAGACTAAAATGGACTTTAAAAGTCAGCCCAGGGCCCGAGATCATGAAACAATCTCAGCCTCAAGTCAGACTTCATTTAAGGGGCGGCCGCCAGATAAATAAAAGGCGGCCACAAGATAAAATATTTTCACTCTCTTAAGAAAAATATTTTGGCAGATATTTATGTGGCGAGCGCCAGATAATTAAGTGGCGGCAGCCAGATAAAATATTTTCACTCTCAAGAAAAATATTTTGGCACGTGAGCCTAAAACGCTTCTGTAGGATTCAGAAGCGCGGTGACTTAAAGGTTGTAGAACCTTTAATTTTCTGTAAAAATCCAGAACTTTAATAACAAACGTGAAAATCTCGCGCCTCGCTCCGCTCGGCGACAATATTTTGATTCTACACCCTCCCGAGCATGGAACTTGTCATTAGATCGTGTATGGAAAGCTTCCAAATTTCATAATTTATTTTTGAAAGGTACATTTCCCTATAGTCTCAGATGAATTATACTGCACAATGTATCCAACAATCCAATAGTATAATTCTGCCCCCCTCGTGCTTGAACAAATTTCGATCTGTATCCTAGAGCACTGTGAAGATCAAAAGCACGCTCTCTCTAACCTAAATCCTATGGGGCGCCGTTTTTCTTTTTAATACCAGTTAGTGATATCACTCTTTCGAATAGGTGGTATCACTTTTATAAATTCTTAAGTGATATCACTTATACGAATGAGTGATATCACTATTTCGAATGGGTGATATCACCTATTCGAATGAAAGAAATCACCTATTCAAATGAATGAGTGATATCACCTACTCGAATAAGTGATATCACTTATGAATCAATGCCAATGAATGCTCCCTACACAAAAATGGGTTTAACAAACATATGACTTGTGTCATCTTGTGCATTATAAATTATTTATTTTTACTTTTCCTTACATTTGGTCCAAAGAATTATATGGGGATTTTGAAGTCCAACCACTTTTAAAACAATTTTGCGCGGAACTTGGACTCTAGTTCAAAATATCAGGAGTCGGCGGTATGGTTTCGACGGCTCTGTCTGCTTTCAATGCCGAACTCCTTCCAAATTGTACAACAGACAGATGATTCGGAGTCTGCAGCGCTGCGCCTTTATCACGTACCGTAATATCGTCTTTGCGCTTTGTTCTTCCATAGATATAGGCCTAGTGATATTCACTGCAGATCTTCATTTATAGAAGAAATAGGGCGTATAAGGTTTTTACTGTTTCCAAATTTGAATATTCGAATATTCGTTTTGTAAAGCGATATCACCTATTCGAATAGGTGATATCACCTATAAAAACGTATAAAGTGATATCCCCTATTTGAAAGAGCGGTATATACGAATAGATCACTTATTCGTTTTTATTAAGTGATATCACTTATTCGTATAAGTGATATCTCTTTCGAATATGTGATATCACTCTTTCAAATAAGAGATATCACTTATTCGAATAGGTGATATCACTTATTGAATAAGTGATATCACCTATTCGAAAGAGTGGCATCACTAACTGGTATTAAAAAGTAAAACGGCGCCCCATGGTAAGCAAGATAATTGTAACACGAGTACATCTCAGTATTCTCACAAATAAATTGTCAGTTCAGATTTTCAAAATAATCTTATTTTGAAATTAACAACTTAAGAAATGTCCAATGTCTGGCTCGAGTCCTACCATCCGGCAGTGATTTCAAACCGGGTATCTACCCGCCCGGCATCTATGAGGTGAAAGCTCTAAATTTCCAGCCAGCAATATTAGAAACTCAAAAGCTTTTTGATGCATCACTTAGTAATGAAACCACCTAAAAATTTAATGAACGTAAAAATTATAATTGTAATCTCTTAGAATTCAGTATATTCCAACATATTACACACGCTATCCATCAGTATTTAAATTCATTATGTAATGTTAATGTCTTAAAGAAAAAAGCTATATTTTTTAGGAACTTGGAAGAAATTACATAAACAAAACAATAACTAAATTAATTTCGGACACAGGTAAAGAAATACATAGGCAGAAAGAAATTCTTACACAAATAGTCTTTTTATAAAAAATCACTTGAAGATCAAGACAGAGATGAATGTTTAGAAACAAGTGATTTCAATAAAATATTGAGGAATAAATTCATTCCAAAACTAAGAAATGAAGAGTCTAAGGCATTAGAAGAAGAAGATGTCAAAATATGAATTTTTGTAATCTTTCAAAAAACTAACTTAACTGTAAAAATGAAAAAATGACGGATTCCCAGCAGATTTTTTCCACATACATGTATTTATAAATAGGGTGAGTTATCACCGTCACAACAATGGGGATAATTTCAATACTACCTTAAAGCGATATAAGCTTTGTTCACCGACATATAGTCGAGAATATGATAAAATGTGTGTTCAAATACATTATCAAATACGTAAAACGTTGTAGAAGATTTTCGAATTTATTTTTTTTTTTTTTTAGAATTTAAGTTTTCCCGTACCGTAAAAAATCCAGTTGTATTTCCGTATGCAATGACCTTTCAGATAAACTCTTTCGCCATATCAAATGTACTTCGTAATTTGGTCAGGGGATCTCGGTCCTTTACGCGTTCGGACTATTTTAAAGTCGGCCTATTTTTGTTTTATATTTATTTTTAAAATACAGGACGTGATTTTTATTGTAAAGTACATGTATTATGTAAAATATATGCCTTTCAACGGTATTCTAAATACCTGAAGAAAATCGGATGAATATATGAATAAATATATCAGGTCACTAAAAGGAAATTTTCCGATCTTTAACGTTACCCTGAATGCTGACGTTGACAAATTCAAAACAATATAACTGTGGAAAGTATGAGTACCTCATGTTTTACAATCGTGCCGCCATGTCCGGTGGAGTTGGGCAGTTCATGATCATATATGTCTAGAATGATAAAGCCGAAAATGCGATGGGACAAGTTGAAAATGGGTCGAGAACACCCGATATACCCAGCACGTGGACAATTTCAGAAACGAATGTTTTGAAACGACGAAAAAGACAAACTTTGCCTGATTTAGGTATGAAATGATGATGTACGAAAATAAACGCAAAGGGTAATAAGAATAGAATGTATATTAATTGAAAATAGCACTTGTTTATTGGTCACTCGGTAATCTTCGTAAAAAAATTACCGAATTTGCAATGCTCAAAGTATGGCGGACAAAAAATAACTGATATAACGGGTTGCGTTTGGCAAGATTGTTGCAATTTTACACATGCATTTGTTATTCTAACAACCAGACGGTCTCTTTGGAATATATATGAGATAGAATATTACATGAAATGGACATGTAAAGTTTTTCACCTACGACAGCTGATATCGCTTTAAGGCAATAAGCTCCGTGGGTTTAATAAAGTTTGAGACCTATATCCTTAAGCATATACTATATTGTCACGGCAATAGCAAATATTATCCAGAGTTTTTGAAATACTAATGTATGATAATCAAAGAGGATTTGTATCCGAGAGGTACACAGCGGAGAACAATCTCGTACACAAAGTTGTAGGTGAGGAGTGCAAGGACCGACAACTCTGTGTAAGAGATTGAGCGGAAAGTACTCGCTTACCTTATGCTGTTGTAATACTGTAATACTGTAATTTCTACTTTGACTAATAGCATATGTTTATATTAGAGCTTAAGTGTCTTTATTACAGACTGGTCTCTGAAGATATCACAGTAGGGGGTTATGGTCATATGGTCAGCCAACATGTATTTACATCTGTACAAAATGCTAAGTTGACGTTTATACTTTCAACACTACAGTGAAACAAATCAGTACCGAGTACAAATTATGTCCCTATTACATTCTTCCCCCTGTCATGAAAAAATGGCGTCCTCGTCATTGATACAAAAAATAACACTGATTCGATTAACCTGATTTCACTAATTCCAAGTAATCAAATGAAGAAATGTTTGTTTGACTGCAGGGTCATTCATAATGTTGTTTTTAGTCACTAATCTGCGCGAGTCATCCAGTCAGCGCTAATTCTGCTACAACCAGGTCTTTCTCTTGTAGACTTCCTCGGTTGAATCAGCGGGGTATTAACACTCTCGGGCGGTGTCGTGTCGTTAATATTTTCTGATCGCGAATCTTGAGGTACCGTACGTATTTGACAGTCATCAATCGGACCCACAACCAGATTTTCATGTTTGGATGCACTTTTTGTATCCGGATCTGATTGTATAGGTTCCAGCCGTACATTAGAATCGCCGTTCGGTTCTCGTCGTTTTATAAAGATTTCATCATCCGATTCTTCATATTCCTGATCTTGAGTGTGATTTTGTGAATCTTTGGAAGTTTCGCTATTGCGAGATTTACGCAATTTCGGTATTGGCTTGTCTGTATCAGTTTTCTCGTTACATTTACGGGGTCGCGGACAAGGTTTAGGTGCTGAGATGACTCATCTTGATAAACTGTCATATATGGCATTAACAAATTGCGATGTAATGTTCGTTTACCTCAGGTTCCAACCTCTTTGCGAACTACAAACACAGGTATATCCGGGTTTGGTTTTGACAACACTGTATATACATCTTGTTCCCACTTGTCGGCAATTTTATATCGTCCATCATGAACAACTAATTTGACAAGAACTTTGTCTCCTGGTTGAATTTGTGCTTCTTTCACTTTTATATCGTACTGTTTCTTTTGTACAGTCTGTGCTCTGGTTGTGTTTTTCTGTGCAAGCTCAAAGGAATCTCAATTTTTCCTGTAAATCTCCTATATATCTATGAAGAGGTTTATTTTGCTCATTGTGTTGTCTCGTTCCAAACATTACATCAACTGGCAATCGTGGTTTTCTACCAAACATAAGTTGATAGGGTGAAAATCCAGTAGTATCATTTTTGTACTGTTATATGCGTGCACTATTGGGCCAATAAATGATTTCCAGGTTTGCTTTTGATCTTGTTCCAGCATACCAAGCATATTTATCAAAGTACAATTGAATCGTTCACAGATTCCGTTACCCATCGGGTGATAAGCTGTTGTTCGGGACTTCTGGATATTCAGTAATGTACAAAGTTCTCTTATTAGACTGCCCTCCAAATTTGCACCTTGATCTGAATGAATTTTTGCAGGTATTCCATAGTGTATTACAAAATTTTCGTAGAAAGCTTGAGCTGTTGTTTTAGATGTCATATTTTTAGTCGGAATGGCAACGGCGTATTTCGTAAAATGGTCTGTGATTACTAAAACATACACCTTTTGATTTTCCGATCGTGACGAAATCCATACAGACCAATTTCAATGGTTCAGACGATGTAATGTTAACAAGTGGTGCTCTGATGTTCGTTGGTGCTTTTCGTCCGATGCAACGATCACGTTTTAATATAATTTTCCATATCCCTGTTAAGTCCTGGCCAAAAGAAACGATCCTTTAACAAAGATAAAGTTCTGTCTCGACCTTGATGTCCTAATTGATCATGACAAAAATAAAGAACATCACTAGTTAGAATTTTGGGAACAACTAATTGATGTTTTGTTCTTCGTTTTCTTTCACTTTTCGATATAACGTACCATCTTTCAGGAATAATCAAAGTTCTGAAGCATCTCAGATTCAAAATACGAATAGATTATCTGATCTTTTCTTGGTTTCCTACCATTTCTCACTGCTTCAATCCAAAATGACAAAATAGAGTCCCGTTTCTGTGTTTGCCTAATATTAATATTTACATCAATGTTCGATGTCATGACGTGATGATTCATTAATTTTGTAAATGAGACAGGTAAACTTTCCACAAGAGGTGAAGTTGTCAACTGAGCATTGCATATTGCTTGTACCGATTCATTTGAAATTGAACACCTCTTACCATCAATGCTGGGATGACGTGATAAATCATCAGCGTCCGTATTCTTTTTTTCCAGACCTGTACAGCAAATTGAAGTCAAAAGCAGCTAGTGCAGCCACCCATCTGTGTCCTGTTGCATCAAGTTGCGCTGTTGTCAGTATATACGTTGAAGGATTATTATCCGTCAGAACGGTGAACTTGATACCATACAAATAATCTCTAATTTTTTCTGTCACAGCCCACTTCAGAGATAGAAATTCAAGCTTGTGTGCCGGGTAGTTTCGTTCAGCTTTGCTCAAACCTCGGCTGGCATAAGCTACTACTCTTTTCTGACCATCTATTTCCTGACATAAAACGGCACCTAGCCCTTATCCGGAAGTGTCTGTATGCAGTTCAAAGGGCAGTGTGTAATCGGGGTAGTCTAATACAGGAGGGGAAGACAAATTGTTTCTTCAGTTAGAAAAAAACCTCTTGCTGTTCACTGTTCCACTCAAATCGATTTTCATCACTGCTCATACGAGATGGTTTTTTTTCTTGTTTTCAGATTTTCTTGTAGATGGTAGTAAATATTATAAACATAATACCAAAGTTATAATGCTCAATCTGTCAATGGCCGAACTATCCTCGCAAAATGTTTCACAAACTTTCGGTAATAACCGACGAAATCTAAGAAGCGTCTGACTTCTTCTTTCGTGGTAGGTTTGGGTCAATGTTTCACTTTACTAATCTTTTCCTCATCTGGTTCCATTCCGCTTTCAGAGACTACATGGCCGACATATTTTACACGTTTCATCAATAGTGAACACTTTTTAGGTGTCAGCTTCAACCTTGGTTCTCGTAGTTTTTGAAATACTTGTTCTAATCGTTGGAGATGTTCCTCAAAAGTTTAGAACACTATCAAGTCGTCCAGAAAAATACAGCAAATATCACGATTCAATTCCCCAAGACACTCCTCCATCAACCGTTGATATCTCGCATGGGCGTTTGTCAATCCAAATGGCATGCGATTAAATTCGAAGAAGCCCATAGATCCCATTATAAATGCAGTCCTTTCTTTATGTTGTTCAGGAATTTCTATTTCATTGAACCCTGTTTTCATATCTAGTACTGAAAAATATCGGTTTCCTGTCAAGTTTTCCAATATGTCGTCAATATTCTAGGCAACGCATAGCTGTCCTTGATTGTTTTGGTATTGAGCTGTCGGTAGTCAATACAAAGCCTTAGTTGTCCGTTCTTCTTTCTGACTAAAACGACATTTGATGAAAATGGCGAATGGGACTTTCGTATAATATTTCCATGAAGAAGCTGTTGTATGTGATCACGGACTTCATTGATCATTGATGGCGGGATTTTCCGGTATCGCTGTTAAAAAGGCATTTCGTTGCTCAACTTGATTCTATGTTTAACACTTTCGTTATGACCAATGTCCAAATCACCAGTTGACAAAATGTCTTTGTAATTGGCAAGTAATTTGTTTAAAGCACTTATTTCCGTAGCTGCGAGATCTTTCGGAACGTTTATCTGGCTAATGACGTCAGGATCAATTCTGTTATTATTATCACTTGGTATAGTTTCCATATTTACTGGCTGAATTTCACATATCAATTGTTTTGGGTTGATAGTGACAAGTGTTTGTTGAAACATTGCTAATTTTGACTGGTATCTTCTCAACTGAATTACTATCATAGTTTATAACAGGTGAAATATCAATTCCCGCTGCCAAAGTAGATTTAGATGTTGCCTGGATGATAGCACATACTGGTTGATACAGCATAGCTCTAGACATGGTTCCGTTGATTATTATCTCAGTGTTGGAAGGTATAATCACTTTCTTTTCCTCAGCAGACTTAATAAATGCTAAGATGTTTCGATTTTGTCGTAGTTCTTTCTCTCTGAGTGCTAAACATCTGAAAGTCATATACCACGGCGTAATAAGTTTCGCTTCCTGTAGAAATCTAACACCGTGTCTTTGTTTCATGTTGAACAATAATACATTTAGAATGTTCGTACCTATGAGCACAGATGTATGATAATGATATGAAAAGGTCCGTACGATCAGAAAAATTGCATCTACGTTGTCATCCGGATCATCGATTCTCAAGCGTGATGTAGCCAATGTATGGTAACTTTGATCCATCAGCGCATTATACAGTTACTAGATCTTTCACTTGCTCAATAGGAAAATGTTTCAAATATTGATCATAATATTCCTGGATAATTGTGAAAATTGATGAACCTGTGTCTAGTAAAGCTTGAACTTTCTTATTATCTAAAAACACAAATGTTTCGTTTCGTTGACAACTTCTGTTTAGGACGTGAATCGTTATAAAGCAATCTATGCTGTTGTGATGCAATATACGGACCTTTGTGTACACCCAGGTCGCCAGACTGTCCCTCATCTGCAACCTTCAGTTGTTTAAATGACCATGCTTATTCCCACGAAAATGACCATTCCTATAGAATTGTCTAGTATTTCTGTTTTGTCCTCTGAATGGCATAGATCCTCCCCGTTGATTATACGCATTGTATTGTGGGTATCTGCCAATTTGAGATGTGCTTGAATTTTGATCACTTTGTAACATTGAGTTGGAATTGTCTCTGTTCCTAGCGCTTCTTGTTTGATTGGTTATGTTTCTTATGTTCTATTGTCCTTACTTCTCTTAGCAACAAATCGAAATTCTTGATAGTATCATATTTATATCTCACTGCAGCTTGTAATTGTTTGTCTCTAAGCCCTGTGAATAACTTTGAACAAAGCATTTCCTCCCTGGCAGTCCACGATATCTGATGTCTCTCCACTGCTATTTGCAACAGGGATTGCAGCCTAACCCCAAACTTTGCAACTGTTTCGCCATCATTTTGACGCTGTGTGTAAAAATTCTCCATCAGTGCTTCATTATTCCAAACATTGCCAAATACACCCTCCAGTTTTTCAATAATAGCTGACGGTGATATATCGTCTCCAATGGTCACTAATAATGTTCGGACATTGAAACAGGGGCACTAGTCGTTGATTAATGAAAACAATGCCACTGCTGGGTTCGATTATTTATCGATGAACTCGTAACCAAAACATCAGTCCTACAGAAACACAATAAGAATAATAAATACATAAATATAAAAGAATGTACATAAATGAAAATATTTAACCAATACATTAATTGATATAACACTTCGAAACCTTTGATCAAATTATGAAATAGTAAATCACATGATTTTATATAAAAATGAATTATTAAAAATTGACAATTTGACATTAGCAAATATAACAACGCGTTTCATATCATTATAATACTATAAATACTCTTAACCTGAGTATCACAGTATAATATCAAACCACAAGCGTAACGCAACAAACATAAATAATATATACCCATTTTTGAAACGTAACATTGGATCCACCAGTTTTAAACTCAAAGTTGGTTTGGTTTTTATTCTGAAAATTGTAACAAGTACACATGTACCCTCTACTCTTATTATCAAACTTATCTATAAATTACGGACACATATTTAATCAGAAAGACTCTTAAAAAAGAGTTATCGTTCTTTGTAAATTTCTGGATACAAACACATGCAATGAATGAAACAGTGCATTAATCAGAAAGTAATTTATTTAAACGATAAATTAAGTAACAAGTTAATGAAATACCATAACCTTCATTCAGCTGTGTATAATTACTATTATTTTATACGATTAAACATGAAAATGAAAATCAACATTAATACACACCATAGAAATTTAGATATATATACAAATATCTATAAAATGAGAAAAGTACAATAAACTTATAGATAAAGTATTTACTTACATGATGATCAAAAACTTTCTCCGACAAAGTAATAAGATTTGATGTGACACTCTTAAACGCTGACCACTAGTGTATGTATTCATATTGAGTTAACAGCCAATTTATACACATGCTAACATCGAAAACCGAAGTAAATTTCCGTGCAAAACGAAACTCTACAAAATGTCAAAACTCAGGTAAACGTAAAGTGCTGAATAGGCACTAACTTATGTAACCGTAATCATTACACCGTGAACAAATACTAACAATGCAATATATAATTGCCGACTCACCGAATTGATCTCTGGACCTCTGGATTGAAAGGCGAGAGTCTGTCCAGTTGATCAACCTAAGGTTCTGTTCAGACATCTTATGTTTAATCAAGTTGTATATAACGTGGTTATGTATTGTTTATTGTCAATAAACTCTTTATTTTAGAAAAAAAAACATTAATTTAGAGTTTATTTACCAATTTAGAATGATATGTTAGTTATAATTGTTTTCAAATAAGCTGAAACATTTATTATTGTGTAAAGTCCGCTAAACTGACCGATCGCCATTTTTATTACATCCAAAGAAACGGTCAGGTCGTGTCGAGGTGTTTCAAGCGAATTCTAGATAATCATGTAAATACTCCTAAATATTAAATATTATAAACATAATACCAAAGTTACAATGCTCAAGACGATATCGTTTCTGTCAATTAGACTTCATCAGTTGAGCTCCAATTTGCAAAGTATGTGATTTTTTCTAAAGATAAAATGGTATCATACAAGGTCTAATAATATCTCTAAAGGTATAGCCGAAATCCGTCTAAGAGTAACCACTGTAAAAAATGACTATCTAAGCTTTAGAAAAATTTAAGAATTTAAATGGTGTTAACAGTGCCAAATATTACTTGAGTATAAGATGAACAGCTGGTACCGAAATACCAGGTACTAGGTTTATGTATACCCTCGGGGACTCAAACGGTCCACCAGCAGTGGCAACGACCTAGTGGTTATAAATATTATAAACATAATACCAAAGTTACAATGCTCAAGACGATATAAATTGGTGAATTTTGATTTTGATTAGGAATGTTGAAATTTGATCATTTAGAGAGAAGTAACATAAATAAATTTAACGAAGACATCGAAAACTTAATTGACTTTTAAAAATATACATGTAAATTTACTATTTATTGTTTGAACAATTGTAACACTTTACACACAGAAAATAGTAACCAAATAATTGATGGTTTAACTAATATTGAAAATTGTTCAAAATGAGTTTTGATCATAGTTATTTTTTTAATATAATGATTGAGTTGTACAGTGAAATACATCGTGAATTACATTTTTATTCAGAACGACCATTATCTAAAGAAGTAAATTAGTCAGTCACCTGAATCTACCGTGTGCCCCTTACTCAGGGTATGTTGATCAGTGATTATCATTTTGTATTTATTATTTTTGTTAATGATGATATATAAATTCATATCATGTTGTGTAATCATCATTGTTATAGAGGTTACAATAATTTGATTATTTTGATATATTACTAATCAAACATAATTGTGACGTAATGGTTCATTAATTGATCAAATTTAATTTTCAGTGTTTCATATGATACTTTTTATACTTTTATATTTGTTGTAGAACCGTCGCCAATCATATTTACATGGCAATAAATGGATACCAAAGAAAATAGTGCGTTTGCTTACAAAAGCCAAAGAGGTATCTGGGATAAATTATTAATTGATACTCTCCCCTTACATCTAAGAAATTATCAAGCACTTGGGAGACATTTTTTTCGAGACAAATGTTTTTGGCAGGATGTTTTTAAATCTTTCTACGGATTCAACAACCTAATTGATGGATAGTTGGAGAGTTATCGTTCATGGAGTGAGTGTGACACGTTTATGACAGCTCCAGATGTAAACTTTTACGGTATAACAAGAAAGTCGGTTGGATATAAAAAAGACAATTATATATTTGAGTAACATTTAAAGTATTCTGGAGACTGGACTGCCATTTGTGAGTATAATTCATTTTAGCTCACCTAAACTGAAGGTTCAAATGAGTTTTTTTTTATTGCCTTTTGTCCGGCGTCTGTCTGTCCGTCCGTCCATAAACTTTTCACATTTTCGACTTTTCCTCCAAAACCTTGCAGTTTACTGGAATAACAAACATGGCTCAATGGCCGAATGACAGTAGGAAGCAGATCGCTTTGTTTATGTTTTGGAAGGGGCTAAATCTTTGGGAAAATGGAATAACATTTACTATGGATGAACTAACCATTGCTGTTTGTACGTTGCTGAAAACTTCACTGGATGCATAGATGTATATTTCTCTTGAAACGTCTGTAGACACGGTATACACAAAAAAACAGGTAAGATTTGATAAGTATTGTTCAGCCTCTGGGACTTCGCACGTTTCGCGCTGCAAGTACAGATATACAATGACGACCAATATAACTAATCCGCCTTTTATACCTGCTGTGGGACTTGATTTTCCGGAGAAACAATTACAAATGTGTCAGCCGTATTGGGATATGAAGTGGGAATGTTTCAAAACATTTTTTTCAACACACACTATTTTTTATTAAAAGATTAAAATCTTTTTATCTTCGTAGTTCAGCTTTAACATTAAATAGGACTTTGTTCCATTTTAATTCATACAGGTTGCGGTGCAAAAACCGATTGGCAGGAGCAGCGTCAGAATGGTTGCGAAGGATAGTTTCCAGTACAATAAAGTAAGATGTATAACAAGTACTTAGAACTGAAGTAAAAGACTTGGCCCCGAAAGTTGAAAACATGGAAAAAAGGATCGCAATTGCTGAAAACGATTTGAATAATATGAACGATATAATTTTTGTGGAAATATGATTTCCAAGGAAAAACGATATACTTAAAATTGATTCGGGGGTTCGTTTTTGGAACCTGGTCATATATGGAAAGAGGGAGACGCCAGGGAGACGGGCCGCGCGACATTAGCTAAGTTGCGCACATTTTCCTGCCTGGTAGGAGGCCTAGACAGAATAAAGAACATTATAGTTCGCTTTGTTAATATAATGGACCGAGACGGCGTCTTGAGCGCAGCAATGAAACTTACCCCGGGACGAGGTTCCAGTGTCCTAACTGACTTGCCCCCGGAAATTGCCGAAATTCGTCACAACGTGTTAAAACGCAGCTTCTCAAATTATGTTTTTCTGATCCAAGTCGTTCCTGTGAGTAACGGAGTGGACTTGGGAAGATGGTTAAAGCAGAGAAGAGAAATGCCTCAAGAAGAGAAGGCGATGCAATTTTTTTTATCTCAAGGAATATCCTTTCGCAATACTAAAACAAAAATCAAAATAAATCGAACACTCTTAGGATTTTTATCCTGAATGACCATCTGTTGTTTACTCACCCGGAACACTATTAAAACATTGTCGGTTTCTATTACAGGTTCGACTCACTTAGATATATCTACATGTATGGTGGTGAAACCAGAGCTGCCCAGTTCTAGCACCATCAAATTAATATGTTGTCTGGGTTTCAATAAAATATATATTTTCAAAAAGCCATCCATTGCAATCCTAACTGAATGTTAAATAATTATTAACATACCGTATCCGTTATTTGATCGGCTGTCGCCGATATTTATCACATGACCTCTACGGTTTGCACGACGATGATCAAAGTACAGGTCAACCCTCAGCATTCTTTTTCCACAGCATGGGATGTCGAGACAATCTTTATTTCGCCATCCCCCTTTACAATCCCCCAGCTTTTCGAAGTTGACACGCAGATCTGCTCTTTTATTACAAACCTTGTTGTTTTTATTTATTGTCGGTACGTTTAGAAGCTTCACTCCATCAAGTGTACCATACCTCTGGCCAGTTTTCAAGTCAAATGACAAGCCGTTGTTTTTTGGACAACAATTCTGTTTTAACCGTTTGGGTGTTACTGTAGACTTTGGATCTGAAAGGAAAACGGTATTATGTAAATACATGTTGAATTGAGGATGTTTTTCCGTCGACAATTTTGGTTAATAACTCTGTTGTGAGATCACCTTTAGAACTTAACATGGGGGTAGAACATATTGAAATATTCACAAATGCACAAATGAAATACATGTATTTTATCAAACCTCTAAGGGCACAGATAAATTTAAATGTTTCATTCGGGTACCGTACAAGCAGAAATGTTAGTGAGGATTCAATTGTGGCATTTAGTTTAAACTTTATTTGCTGAAAAGAATTCATATGTTACTTATAAATTAATGTGCAATGTCTAAAGATTTTGAAACAAGTACATTTAAGTACTTATGTATCATCCATTTCATTTGATATACATCAATATGAAATAAATACCCGAGGTTGTTGATTAACATCAGTAAAAAAGTATACATTTGATATAATAAACAACAATTTAAATGAGGAGGGGTAGTCGAGAGGCATGCAGAAGTATATAGTGCACTGTGTATACAGAGCGACTCGACCGCACAAAAAGGAAGGGGTACAGACATCACTATTACTGACAATGAACAGCTCATAACAAACATTTTGGGGGCATAACAAGTACGATAATAACTAAAAGCATTACTGCAGTTTTGTGACGTAGCATGATAACAATAGATAAAAGATGAAAATAATGCTTGCAAATTTGTGTTGAAGTATAATATTAGATGAAACACGAATACTATTACTGCAGTTATGTATTATACAATGATAACAATAAATAATATACGAATACATTGAAAGGGAGTTAGTGTTACGGCATGACAACAATATAATGATATACGAATACAATGACTGCTGTTTCGAGTTGTATCATGATAACAATAGATAAGATACGACGAATATAATGCCAGTAGTTTTGTGTTGTATCATGAAAACAATAGATAAGATACGACGAATATAACGCCTATAGTTTTGTGTTGTAGTATGATAACAATAGATAAGATACGACGAATATAATGCCAATAGTTTTGTGTTGTAGTATGATAACAATAGATAAAATACGAATATAACGCCAATAGTTTTGTGTTGTACTATGGTAACAATAGATAGGATACGAATTTTTTATTTATCTCTTTGAACAAAACACAAAATAAAACGTTAAAATATGCCGACTACTTCCGTTTCTATTTATAGTATTGATGGGCAACTCATACCCATGTGAAATTGTTACCTTTTGAAATATGGAAATTGGCACTTAGTGTGTTTAAATTGGCACTTGGAAATAATCATTTTGGCATGTGTTGGTATTTATTCCGGAACTTCAAAATATTCATAACAGCACCCATGAAGATTCATCCCATTCACGCATTATACAATTTAAAGATATACTGATCCAAAATAGTGCACACATACACTGCAATTAATCAGAAAATGATAACAACAACATGATACAAACACCCCTAATTAGCGATCGCACGTGTACCGTTCACTGCTGTTACATCGATACGGAAAGCATGCCATACATGATAATACGTCAAATTATGGGGAGTATTTTATCGAAAACTGTAATTATTCATTTTTCTGAATCAAAATATTGTATTTCTATACATGTACTTTTATCACTTTCAAGTTAAACAGTAAAAACAAAAGAATGTATTGGTATTCTCCGACCAGTTTGAGACTCCACAATTGGACAGAAGTGTTATATAAATAGCCTTGACAGATTGAGGTTGCTTAAGGGAGAATTAAAAGAAGGGTGTCAAATTATTAATTTGTTTTCAGCTTCATTTTCTTCCTCAAACCATTTCAACGCAATTTCTAAACGCACATCACAATTTCTTTATCGATTCTATCTCTCTTCTTTTTCTGTATTTTGTTTGTTTGCTATCTGTATGGCAACGTCTTTACTTCTTTGTGGAATGTTGGTAAACTCGGACACATGTCTATTCGTGCCCACCGCTTTACTAATATGTACACAATAACGTAGGATTATGGTTACACCGATGACTTAGTTCTCAAGCACATAGAAAATCTACCCGGTCTTGATCATTTTTCTACGTGGGAATCATGAATACCTGTTACGCTTTTTCGGTTTGTTCCATTCCGTACAGTTTTGTCGGAATAGTTAGTGCTCATATCATGTGACCTCAGAAGAATGTCGGGCAAGATCCCTTCCGGTTTCGTAATATTAACATTGACAACATTCAATGATATTGTGTCTCAGTTCTTCTCCTGGGATTTAATTGTTGATAGATGTTGGAATCCTTTCTTGTAGCGACTACAAGTGCCGTCACTTCGTCAATGACGATCCTACTTATAGAATGTTCCTTAAAAGTTCCTCCAAAATAACTAAGTACTAATTAACAGGACAATTTTCTCTTCTGTCATATGTACAACTGAAAAATCCGACATAGTGATTCCTAAATCTGCCATGTTATCTGTAAACAAACAGTATAGGTAGCCCTATCGTCGTAAAACCATGGTCCGGATTCGCTATGTACTTTCGTACCCGTAGTTTCATGTGCCCGAAATCACTCGTGCATATTTTTTTATTATTCATGAAGCCTCAACCAGTGCGAGTAAACGATGCTAATCAGATCGAGGCTATTAAACAATTTAAAAATTGTATTGGATCAACGGACTTAGCGATAACTTTCGTTGCCGATCACAACTACTGTGATTGGATAAATTGAACACACTTACTCCTTTATAAATATTCATTATAAACATATATGCACATTCGGGGGGTTCTAAATTTCTTTGTTTTCGAAACCAAAATCAAATCGCCAAAAGCTTGAAAATTGTAATGACCCCTTTACCTTATATCCATATAACCTGGTGAGATGTAGTGTCGTAAACCATTTCTTGACCCGGATACCTTCAAATTTTAGGTAATAAAGAATAGCGACATTAAATTTACACTGACAAGAATAATCGTTCTATCTTGTTATCCTACCTACGATTATCCAGTGGGGAATATAAAGTTCTTTTCCATAAAATTGTCATAACCAAAAATTGAGTAGAATCATCCGCAAGATAATCAAAAGGTTAATCCGCCTATCACGTTTTGTGAAGTGGACAATACCTCTGTCAGCGAAGTACTTCTGAAGCCATTCATTTCCACATATAGTTGTATGTCAATTCAATACCAAACGACATTATGGTAATTACCTTGTTGGTAAATACATGTATACCTCCATAAGTAATTTTACAATCAAACAGGCGATGGGCACGAATGAGTTAATCGATGGGCATGAGTCAGCTAAAACATGGGTACGAGTCAACCAATTCACTTAGGTACGAGTTGTGATGCATACGAGATAACAATAACCTATATGTTGAACTTATTCATCTGAGGATGTCTCGAATATTACGCAACTCCGTTTGTATTTATTGTCGTTACGAGTAAAAATAATTTTTTAATCTTCAATCTCAATTTACTAGAACACAGATAATCACTCAGAAGCGTAATTAATGGGAAGATAATAACTTTATAAAAACATTTTGCAAAGCATATTGCCATTTAAATCAAAATTAACAACCTTACTGAGCGTAAATCGCCGGTCATGGGAATTTAAATCAAACTGAAATAGAAAATAATGAATCAGATAGCAAATATTACAGAGTCAGGAGAATTTGGACGTAAAAATATAGAAAAAATGATAAATGAGAAACAAATATTTGATAGGATAATGAAAAGTTTTCAAATATGGCTAAAGCTATGGCAGGACCTGTGCATGTAATTAAGAACTTCAAGGATAAACCGGCAGATTTCAAAACGTGGACTTGTGACATTGAAAGATATGCTAACTTAGTAGAGCTAACTGTAGAGAAAATGCTAAGTGTGGCAGGTAACCTCATAGCAGTAGATATCAATATTGATAATACCAGATGAATACGGCCCTAATAATGATTAACCTGAATATTATGAAAAAGTTATGCAAATTATTTCCGATTTTGATAGCACTTTCTGTGTAATTTGTGGTGACTTCAATATTTATGTTAATCAAAACCTAGATACATACAACTATATTAATGTAAATAATCCTAAAGCAAAAGTAACTTTATTAGATATTATGGGGGATTTCAATATTGTTGATGACTTTAGAATACTAAACCCCAATAAAAAAAATAAATTCATGGAGAAAGGTAAACCCATTAAAACAAGCTAAGCTGATTTTCTGTTGTCTGGTAATGTCACAAATTTTGTCGAAAATATTAAATCAGTTCTGGATACAAATCAAATCACTCATCAGTTTTATTAGAATTAAAATTGAATCAATTTAAAAGGGGTAAAAGATTATGGAAGTTCAATAATAATTTGCGTAAGGCTGAGAATCATATTAACAATAAACAATAAAACAATATTCAGTAATGATATATAACAGAGATATTATATCAAGTATCTCGTATCAAAATATACAATTTACTATTTCTAATGATCTATTTCTTGAAATTCTTTTAATGGAAATAAAAGGCATGACTGACTATTTCATATTTAAAAATAAAGAATAAAATGAAAAAGATCTCGCTGAAAAAAAAAATAAAATAGATACAAAACTAAGGTCTTTGGATGATTTTCAAAATTTAGAGGAATATAAAACTCACATAGAAAAAAGTGAAGGGGCAATGATCAGAGCAAAAGCCAGGTGGATAGATGAAGAAGAAAAACCGAGTAAATATTTTCTGAGTCTACAATCTAGAAATTTTACCAACAAAACAAAACAATTCAAAGAGTAAAACTTGAAAATGGTAACATAGTATTAGAACAGGATGAAATATTAAAAGCAATAAAAAACATATACCAAAATATAATATTATATTATATTATTATTTAATAATAAAGTGTCATCTGTTTCAGAATTCTGTAAAATGCCTTTATTTTATAATAGCTATTTCAAAATAATTAAAAAGAGTATTTTTATACAACCTTGGTACAACAAAGGTGTTAGGTTTGTTAGTAATCTTTTTGCAAAAGATGGCACTCTATTAACAAAGTTTGATTTTGAAAAAAAATTAATATACAATAAGCTTGTTTCATAAAATATCATAGTATCTTGAGAAGTATTAAAACATTTACAAAACAGAAGAACATTGAATATGACACCTCACTCCATAATATACCATTCATACCATTTCATTTGCTACGTATACTAAAGAACTGTAAAGATGTTAAGATAGGTATAAAATCCTAAGGGACAAAACTCTTTTCCCAACCGCTATACAAAAATGGAATAATATACTATTTTTAAAGAATTCAAAATTCCGTATAAAATTACAAATGACACACCTCTATATTGGCTACAGTATCAAATCCTACTACATACAAAACAATATTTGAAGAAAATTGAAAATGATTATTGCGAGTTTTGTGGCCAGGAATCTGAAGATTTAATACATGTGTTTTTTATTATAATTGTGTCACAGTCCTTTGGAGAAAATTATCACACATAATAAAAACTAAAACAAATACTTCAGTAGAATTTACATTATATGATATATTTTTGGAATTACAAATATTGAAATAATTCCATTAAATTACATAATTTTAGCAAGCACACAATATATTTACAACTCCTCAAAGAGAAAAAATATTATCCACATAAAATGTCTTCATTCATTTTTATGTTATAGGTTTTTAAGCTCAACAATTCAATGCCAAAAGAAAATCCAAAGAAATTGGATAGACTGCAAAGGTATATTCAGTACAAAGTATCTTTTTCAAGCAAATGTAAATGCCTTAGTTTATGTTAAAAACATATATTATGAGACATATTACATCTACACATGTACCTTTGTAAATGTATATGTAATGTATGTGTAAATATTAGTAAATATGTATATGTATGTATATGTGTATTTCTAAATATAACTGAAGTCTTTCTTTCTCTATTTTCTTTGCTTCCACCTATGAACAAATGTGTGAATGTATGTGATCTAGAGTAAATGTTGAGTTAAAGCCAGCCAAGCTCTATACTCCCTAGCCAGATGGAGATGTATAGGAGCATATAAAATCCTGGTTTTAAACTCAAGGATAAATGTTGTATTAAAAAAAGTAGGTTAAGATAGACAAAATAAACAATCAGTACCAGACTGGGTGTTAAGCGCAGAATAGTGTGTATGACACATGATTGGTCACCTAAAAAAAAATTGACCCAAATCGTGAAGTTAACCCTCAAAATTAAATACCTTACTGGCAATATAATTGGCGACCGCCCATCTAATCGTGCCAGGGGCAGAACAAATTATAGAAATAATTATCAAAATAGACAAACTTCAATCCTCGACCTCAACAATTCGAATACAGCATGCTTAGCCAAACATTAAAATGTTACCACTTCAGGCGCCACCTATGCAAAATTATACGACACCCCAGTTAAATAGGTAACTAGCGCTCCCTGCACCACCTGCAGCAAAGCTCAGAAAAACCCACTCAGCAATTAGGACAACAAAGGTCTCAATATATGGAACAGGAAAACTATTAAGCTCTCCTTATAAGGAAGCCAATAAGGAGAGTAGTGGTAACAAATTAAGAAAAAGTAAGATAAACTAGACTTTGTCAAGACAAAGACACGGGCTTTATACTGTCCATGTAAAGACAGTTATGTCGAAGATAAGTATATGTGATTAGTCCTTTGTCCTTGATCTATGTTTCACGCAAGTCAGGGAGACTAACTGAAATATGTTTTATGTTCCTGTGTTAAGTCTGTCACCAGTTATCACATTACATATGATTTCACGTTTTGACCAATGTGACCTTGACCTTTTACCCAATGACCTTGGAAAAGTATACACTTCTAGACAAAGTAACAGAGACTAACCGACAAAAGTTTCATGTTCCTGTGTTAAGAGAGTCACCAGTTATCGCATTACATAAGATTTCACATTTTGACCACTTTGACCTTGACCTTTGACCCAATGGCCTTCAAAAAGGATACAGGTCTAGAGAAAGTCATGGAGACTAACTGACATACGTTTCATGTTCCTGTGTTAAGTCTTTCACGAGTTATCGTGTAACATAAAATTTCACGTTTTGGTCTCTGTGACCTTGACCTTTGACCCAATAACCTTGAAAAAGTATACACTTTTGGAGAATGTCCAGAAGACTAACTGCGAGAAGTTTCATGTTCCTGTGTTAAGTCTGTCGCCAGTTATTGCGGAACATAAAATTTCACCTTTTGGTCCCTGTGACCTTGGCCATTTGATCATATGACCTTGAAAAAGTATACAGGTCTTGAAAATGTCCAGGAGACTGACTGACAGAAGTTTCATGTCCCTGTGTTACGTCTTTCTCCAGTTATCGTGGAACATAAAATTTCACATTTTGGTCTCTGTGACCTTGACCTTTGACCCAATGACCTTGACTAAGTTTCATGCACATTTTCTGTTGGTGGTCTATCGTCAGTGTAAGTTTGAAGTCTGTAAGTCTTCCCGAGAGGTGGTTTCCAGAGGTCTGTGTTTGTCCATTTTTACCAGATTTGTATCTATATCCTGGACATCCTAAAGATTGATTCTTCGGTATCTGAGATGTTTTATATTGATTTATTAGGGCTTTCCACTTTCAGTGGAAAGACCTCTTAGTTTTGTTCTGTTTATTCTTCTTATTATTATTCTTATTCTTCCAAGGATCTGCGTCCACAGATTCCTCACAAACGGGTTACACCGGTCACACCCGCCGTGAGTCCACAGTCAATTCCAAAGGAAATACGTGAGGAACGAATCCTCGTCACAATTGGTACAGACGTCTCAACAACCGCCAACGAAAAGGCAACTCAGCATTTCACCTAGTGAAACAGAGTAATCGCAAACAATACTATTATATCGACCGCAAAATATGCGGAACGTTGACATCAAACGCGGTTTTCGATATCTGTGTCAATAATTTGTCAGTGAGTAGTTTACATCTGTATATGAAATGTTCATATGTTGAACACGCCCTGGCATATCGGATCAATTTTGAAATATAAACTCCATATGCGGGTGATTGTGGGATATTATTACTTAAATGTGGAAAAGTTACGACGGGAAAGTCGAAAATTCGCGTTTGTCGTATAGCTTAGTTGGCAATTTCCCGTCTGTGTCTATAGTAAGTAAAATGTCTAAGCGATAAATTAGTCAAAATTTTGAAATTCATTGTATCCTAGTAAAATGTGTACTAAACAAAAACAAATTAGTTAAAATTTTGAAAGTTTCGTTAATTTACTTCCAAAATCCTAGTCAAGACTAAGGTTGTTCTTTGGAACACAAAAACTTAAAATTTGATTTAGAAATTTAGAAGGATATCACCTGCAAATAATTTGATATTACAACTTATTTCTTTGTTCTTTATTTCCTGATAAATGTCTTCCTTAGCTAAAAGACCCCTAAGACCCTATCAAATTATAAATGGAACCAATTACGAAAAACACATTCTAAATTACTTATTTAACAATTTGAAAATATTTATACGACTTATTATGTAAACAGTTAAGGAGGTATCACCTGCAAATAATTTGATATTACAACTTATTTCTTTGTTCTTTATCCACATGGAATAAATTAACTGAATATTCACTGCTTTTCTAACTTATAAATGGAAACAATAACCTTGAAAATAGACCCTATCAAATTATAAATGGAAACAGTTAACTTGAAAATATCACAGTGCTATGTGAGTTATAAATGGAAACAGTTAACTTGAAAATATCACAGTGCTATGTGAGTTATAAATGGAAACAGTTAACTTGAAAATATCACAGTGCTATGTGAGTTATAAATGGAAACAGTTAACTTGAAAATATCACAGTGCTATGTGAGTTATAAATGGAAACAATTAACTTGAAAATATCACAGTGCTATGTGAGTTATAAATGGAAACAGTTAACTTGAAAATATCACAGTGCTATGTGAGTTATAAATGGAAACAATTAACTTGAAAATATCACAGTGCTATGTGAGTTATAAATGGAAACAATTAACTTGAAAATATCACAGTGCTATGCGAGTTAATTTTAAAGACAAAAGTATAATTTTAATAGACTAACATTATTCCAGGATAAGTCGTGAAGATTATTATTCAAGGAAGATTTTTCCTTGGGAAGGATTATTATATTGATAAGCAGGACTTTCCTTAAAAAGAAAACATATTTGTGTTTTTTACCGGTGTAATTCTATGAAAGCAAAACATACATGGGTGTTATAAACAATAATTGATTTGAGTATACGTTAGTGAAGCGATAAACTGGATTTTATGGACTAATTACATAAACACTTTGCATGAAATTATACATAGTGTGAAATATGTTATTGTTTCACATTTATATAATCCAGGAGAGGATTTACGATAAAATATCATTTGTTTTAAATGAAATGTACAAAGATAAACAGTTGCATGCATATGATGGTATAAATTGAAATGTTTAATAACTACAAGCCACACCGATGGGGAAATAAAACAATTTTTAATAAATTTTATATAATTTTAGAAAAGAATTTTTACAATGAGTAAAAATTTCGGTGGATAGGGACGAATGTAACACTATGAAGTTCGGGGAGAAAATACTTTTAGTAAAATTATTAACTTATAAATATAACAGATAATAAAATTGGTGTACCCTGAGATAAAATATAATATGCACTACACGTGTGTGATAAATACGGGCAGCTTATTTATTTACACAATGGTATTCATTTTTCGGACAAACAAATTGTCAACACATTTCAATTTAAATCTGAGTTTAATTATAAGCATCGAAAACAAATATAGAAATTAAGTTTGGACAATCGTTTCAGCTGCAAGGTTAAATAGGTCAATATTTGTAATCGTCATTCCTGATAAACAATTTTTGGTACTTTTGATTGTAATGTTTAATAATATAATGCACTTAATTTGTACTAATTTTGATGGTGTAACAAGGTTAAGTACGAAAGGTGAAACTTTGACAGATTTTGATATGTACAGCGCCAGAATTCCTCAGGTTCTTTGTTGATCAGAATGCGTGAGAAACTTCTAGAATTCTGGTGTTCTACGCTGTTCAGAATTGACCTTCGTTGCTCAACTGATGAAGTCTAATTGACAGAAACGATATAGTTTTGAGCATTATAACTTTGGTATTGTGTTTATAATATTTATAACCACTAGGTCGTTGTCACTGCTGGTGGACCGTTTGAGTCCCCGAGGGTATACATAAACCTAGTACCTGGTATTTCGGTACCAGCTGTTCATCTTATACTAAAGTAATATTTGACACTGTTAACACCATTTAAATTCGTAAAGTTTTTAAAGCTAAGATATCTTTTTTACAGTGGTTACTCTTAGACGGATTAGGCTATAATTACGCCTTGTATGATACCACTTTATCTTTAGAAAAAACACATACTTTTCAAATTGGAGCTCAACTAATGAAGTCTAATTGACAGAAACGATATCGTCTTGAGCATTTTAACTTTGGTATTGTGTTTATAATATTTATTACCACTAGGTCGTTGGTGCTGGTGGGTATACATAAACCTAGTACCTGGTATTTCGGTACCAGCTGTTCAACTTATACTACGTAATATTTAACACTGTTAACACCATTTAAATTCGTAACGTTTTTAAAGCTAGGATATCTTTTTTTTACAGTGGTTACTCTTAGAAGGATTTCGGCTATACTTCTAGAGATATTATTACGCCGTGTATGATATCACTTTATCTTTAGAAAAAACACATACTTTTCAAATTCGAGCTCAATTGATGAAGTCTAATTGACAGAAACGATATCGTCTTGAGCATTGTAACTTTGGTATTTTGTTTATAATATTTATAAGCACCAGGATTTTAGAGTTTCTCCAGACCATAATTGAGAGACAAGCTACAAGCTACTGTTACCTGAAAATGTTGTGAGGTTTCACTTGACGTAAAATAAAATCTATACGAAACGTTCACGACTGAGTTATTGATTACTTGAGGGTTACACGTTATTGGTGAGTTTGTTGAGATCGCTAATATTGAATAACTAAAACAATTTATTCCTCATCGTAGGTAACACTTATCTTTTTTTAATTATAAAATCACTAACATTACTTCTCATTACAATTATATACCATATTTTTAAGGCAAAACGCTAAATTTGCATCTCGCTAAAATTTCCACCCATACGGTATAAAACATTCTGTATAGTACTGTTATATATTACATGCATGTGTAACCATATAGTTATAATACAGAGTTCAGTAAGCTCAGTAAGTCAAGCTACACCCTTGTTGAATCCCATCGCTACAATGATTTTGTGCAATCTGGTGATACGGCGTGATATGTTTGTGTAGTTCTGTCTACGTATAGTATCGTTTTGGCTGTAGACAAAACCTGGATGTACCTTGATTGCACTGCAATTTATTAAATTGATTAAAGTCTTAAAATACCTGTTTGTTTCACCCTGTAAGTATGTATCCTAACATTTCCTTGGCCCCTCAACAGTGTTGTTATCCAGGTTATCGAGCGATTTTCACAAAGACTGCACATCAATTTAGTTTTTGGTCCACATATCTCCTTTGCCTGAATAAATGCCATTAGTGCAAGTAATGTACCGATGAAAACAAACATACTTGAAAATATCTTTTTTTCAACGCATGTGGAATACGATTTCATAGATTCTGTTATCATTATATACTGGTGTAGATTTCAACATTTCGATCATTAAATTGTAACCAAAAACCATAGTGACTTTATAACACTACATGGTAAATGCTTGATTACTTTAACCAACTGTTACATTAACAGCTTTTTGAAATACACTCATTTCTTTCACACGTGTTTGTGATGAAATTTTTAAAAAATGACAAACAAGTGGTTAATATTTTTCATTTCCATTAAATGTTCATATTTTTATGGATTTTTATTAAGGCTTCTTTCAAAATAAGTTTACTCTCATTGTCCTTAGAGAAAGAAATCTGTCTAAGAATTTCTTTATGTTCCACAACTTTACCCAAATTGATAAAATTCTCAAGATTTGAGTAAAATCTTGAAGTTGAGTAAAACATTTGTCTGAGAATAGTTTTATGACCCTGGACCCAGAGTTACGAGAGAAAGTATCTGTTTTGAAAGTTGTCCATGACACTGCAGTTTGTGTTAAATTTGATAATGACCATTATTAATTTCACCGGGATATTTTCTGTTTATTCACATATATCCCACATGAACAGATTGTTTTTTTAAATATGATGAAGATCTATACAAGGATACAGAAAACTACATTGCACAATGGGAGACTTTTACAGTAGAATTGGCACATGCCTTGTTTTCATTGAAATTGATATTGTAAATAGAGATGTATTTATTGAAGATGGTATAGAAAATATTGATTCATGTGTTTATAATTTAAGAATTAGATAAATGATATTTTTGAAACGATTTGCAAAACAAAAATTAAATACAGAACGCGTAACTCCAAGAAACATTTCACTTAAAAAACTTAATTTGATGATCAATTTAAATTACTATATACTGCTTACCTAAAAGATCTTTATAATCTTAATCATCACAGATCTAATCAACAGCGGTATTTATTAAACAACAGCAAGAGAAAATAAGTAGTTATAGGCAGCTCCATGGCGGTCACTCACAAATTTCGCGCCGTTGATCACTTCATCAGAATCCTGGCTTCGAATTGGTCAATTTGAAACTGCGAGCCATGAAGCCGCCTGTGACGTCATGGCTCGTTGGGCTCGTGGGGCATGTCCATGACCGGAAGCATAAGACTGTGGGACAGCCATCTTCCATAATGATTCAATGAGAGTTTTCGTTACAAGAGGTCGGGGTCACGAAAGGTCAGATGCTAAAAACAGAAGTTTGGTTTTTCCAGTTTTGGGTTAGCAGTTAATCTATTTTTAGAACCGAAAGTTTGGGTTTTTCCAGCTTTGGGATTGAAGAGAGATGGGAGGTAGGTATCGCGAGAGTCCATGAGAGATGTGATGCTAACAAAAGTTGGGATATCCCAGATTTGATGTCTAGAATGTTATCAGTGGTTCTGCAGCAATTCTGGTTTCCCCGTTTCTATTTTAGTCCAGAGCAGCCTGACAGGATTTTTTTATTTGATTTTTTGTTTTACGCCATACTCAACAATTTTTCAGTCATATGATGGCGTCCAGTTTTTATTGGTGGAGGAGAAACCCCGGTTGCCCGGGTAAAGACCACCGACCTTCCGCTAGAAAACTGGCAAACTTTCCCACTTAATTCGAAATGACCCTAGCGGGATGCCTGACAGGATACATGGAGGATGAGTATAATGAGCGCAAGCACAAGAAGCGGTAGGCCGAGCTCGTAACCGCGAATTAAGCTTGAACATGTTATCATTGTACTAAGAGAGATGAGTATGTACAGCTTATGGGTTTGTACAAAGGGAGATCACTGTATAGACTCTATGGTTGGGACAAAGGGGAGATCAGCCTGTATAGACTCTATGGTTGGAACAAAGGGAGATCGCTCTGTAAAGACTATGGAAGGGAGAGATCACTCTAGTTAGACTCTCTGGTTGGGACAAAGGGAGATCACTCTGGGTAGACTCTATGGTTGAGATAAAGGGGAGATTACTCTGTATAGACTCTATAGAATGTCTGTACCAAAAGGGAGGGTGAGTAGTGAAACCATAAGTATAGGAAGAGCGCCATCTTGGATATGAAATCATTGGATATCTACGTTCCATAGATTGACAAGGAATTCAGTCTTATGGGGGATGCTTCATTTTTACGGAAACGACAAACTGACAAGAGAGATACATAGGACGTGTCAATAGTATAAAGTTTGTAATTGCAAAGTGATGTAGTTTGTAACGTTCTCATGTTTTCAAAGTTTGCAATTGTATAAATTTCAAAGTTTGCAACTATCTAACTTTCAAAGTGATGAAGTGTGTAACATTCTAAGTTTCAATGTGATGAAGTTTGTAACGTTCTAAGTTTCAAAGTTGTAAAGTGTGAAAACGTTCTAAGTTTTGAAGTGTCAAAGTGACAAAGTACAAACTTGTAAAGTATGAAGTTGTTCACCTTTCTAACTTACACAGTTTCAAAGATCAAAAAGTAAGAAAGTGTACTATTTTATATCGTTTAAAATATTTATACTTCTGTATATAAAATAAAAATTCAAACACTCACCCAGAGGATTTTTTAACGATGTTGACTCTGTAAGCTTTGGATGCCGAATGAGTTCTCAGAGGTCTAACTGAACCGATTATCTAGTGTTTAAAGTTACTATATTTAGAATTTGCAATACAGTAGGGATTTCTATCTAATAAAATTTAATAAAACAAAGCAACCTCGGGAGCCTCAAATCAGCCTGCAGCTCAGGCATCAGGGGCGCCGATGGTACAGCTCTGAGCGGAGGAGGGCTAGGTGGTGGTTTCCTAGGCCTAAGGGGTTGTTATATGGTTGTGTTGGTGGACGGCTTGTAAACGTGGGTCTACGTGGAGTAGGTCGCACAACTGTCACTTTTATCTTCGGCGTCGAACACCGATGGATTCCTATAATGAAATCACTCTCCGTAGGTATATCTCCAAAGTTGTCCATGATTAACTGTTACCGAGTAAAAACAATGTGTGGTTTATATAGAGACTGAACGCACAAGCAACGTATGGCGTCAGCGGCATACTCGTCTTTTACCTTAGATGATTTATACATACACTACGATACATAAAGTGTATATAATACTACATCTCGCAGTTTAATTACTAGTATTAAATAACTTACTATCAGTCCATATACCCCGATACGATAAAATTAAAGCATGGATTTACCATGATTGTGGCAGGACCTACCAAACTGGGAAAACTAAATTTGTAAAACAATTGATAGAATGGAATGATCAATGGATTCATCCCCTCCCGACAAAATTGTATGGTGTTATCGTGAATGGCAACCTGCTTATGAAATTTTACAACGCAAACATCATATTTACTTCATTTAAAATTTACCTGAGGATGACAATGTATTGGTTTCTGATCCAACTCGTCGTCACCTACTTGTCTTTGATAATATGATATATGGGTAGTAAAGCTCTCGATGCTATCGTAGAATGGTTTACAAGTAAAGCACATCATCGGAACACGAGTGTGATCTACATCACTCAAAACTTGTTTGATCGTGCTAAACAATATCGTATCGTAAGTCTGAATGCTCATTATCTCGTTCTGTTAAAGGATCCTAGAGATAAATCTCAAGTGACCAACGTATCACGTCAATAAGACCTAACAGGGTTAAACCATGCTTATCACGATGCTACAAATCGGCCTCATGGCTATCTTTTGATTGATCTGACATCGTCTACTCCTGATAATCTAAGATTAAGATCAGATCTGTTTCATCTTTGGTATAGAGGAGGAATAGTGTTGTATTCACCTTATAAGTAGACCTTTTACTAGGTCATCATTTCTCTTATTCCTGTTATCGTAGAATCATGAATCCTTTACCTAAAGTCAACAGTAAGCTGGTGACTACTAAAAAAGTTGCAGTTGGAGAAAGATCCCACAAGACGTCAAGAACTGTTAGAATTAGTCAGAGACACTTTATTGAAATGGTTTGGTATGGGGGCTAAAAATCTTCTTCCACGTGATACTAGTCCAGTGACCAACCTACAGCAACGTTTAAACAAAGAATTGTTGGTCATTTAAAAAATATTGGTGACCCAAAAGCTAATGAAGAAGCTAAAAAAATGCTATTTTAAAACGGGGAGGGTTGGGGTTCTTAGGTGGGGTAACCATTCGATCCCTATTACAGTGGGCTGGTTGTCTCAAGAAGAGCACTGCACCTAAAAAGAAAAACAAAACCAAAGACAACCCCCTCCTCCTAAGCAGAAAAAGAAGTCCTAAGAAAAAACACCCCTTCCAGACCAACGAGAGTGACCGATATGGATGAACAATGGCAATTAGATTTTATCTGATGTATACAACATCAAGACACACAATGATGGATATACGTTTCTCTAATGCGTCATTGATGTGCTATCTAAATATGCTTGGGTCATCCCTTTGAAAAATAAATCAGAAATGTTACGAGGGTTTCAATCAGTATTAAAAACAAGCTAATGGACAAAGTCCTATTCATATACAAACCGAAAATTAAAAGAAAGATGTTTTAGCATCATAGACAACTGATTTTCCACTAAAGGTGGTACCCGAAAATTTAAATATCTAGTGATTGGCTATCAGGATACTTATTTTGTCCAACATCACTCTGATTCTACATATAAATACACTGAAGTTGGTATAAAAAATGCTGGAATTTCTAATAGACAATACATTTGTAATGTTCGGAGACGTGGTCTTTCAACGCACTGTCGGCATTCCTATGTGAACCAATTGTGCCCCTTTATTGACCGACCTGTTCCTTTATTCAAACGAAGCAGACTTCATTCAGAAACTGCTGAATCAAAAGAAGAAGAAATTATAATTAATTTGACATTTAGATATATTTCATACATATGTTTATGCGATATATCCCAGCGAACTAGAAATTAAAGATATAACAGAGCCAAGCACACACGCTTCATACTTAGACATTTTACTTACTATAGACACAGACGGGAAATTGGCAACTAAGCTATACGACAAAGGGCTTTTCCATCGTAAATTTTCCACATTTAAGTAGTAATATCCCTCAGTCACTCTCAAATTGAGTTTATATTTCACAAATGATCAGATATGCCAGGGCGTGTACAACATATGAATATTACATATACAGATGTAAACTACTCACTGACAAATTATTGACACAGGGATATCGATAACCGCATTTAATGTCAACGTTCCGAAAATTTTACGGTCGGTATAATAGTCTTGTTTGCGATTACTCTGTTTCACTAAGTGAAATGTTAAGTTGCCTTTTCGTTGGCGGTTGTTGAGACCTTTGTACCAATTGTGACGAGGATTCACTCCTCACGTATTTCATAAGGATGCTTACTCCTCCATGGCACCTGATCCCACCTCTTGGTTTCCAGAGGTCCGTGTTTGTCCATTTTTACCGAATTTGTATCTATGTCCTGGACATATTGATTTATACTTTGGTATCTAAGATTTTTTTTTAAAGGAAAAGAGTTTTTGACTCGTGAATTTCGCCAAACGTTACATGATATTAATTTCTTTACGGCAGACAATACAGAAACAAAAGCTAGTATTGTAAAACGATTTCAACGGACACTGAAAGCTCGCATGAGGAGATATTTTACTCACACTCGTTCACGTGATTATCTTGACGTTCTACCTCAGATTTTTCAAGCTTATAATCAATCGTAGTATCGGTAGAAATCCCATAGATGTCAATCCTTCCAATGTGAAAGAAGTCCTTATATGGCACCCCTCTTAAACGCTATCCATTACCCAAGTTTTATACAGGTGATCGCATACGTATCAGTTAAGTAAAACTTACATTTGATAAGGGATATATACTTACCTTTCTGGACCACGGAACTGTTAACGATCGAGAAACGAGTACCTGATCGTTACCCTTATGTGTATTATATACCAGATGGTCATCAAGAACGTTTAGAAAGTACGTTTTACGAATCTGAATTGCATGCCGTAGTGAAAACAGATGTCTATGAAGTCCACCAGATTCTCTATCATAGAAAAAAGGAGTGTAGGTAAAAAAGTTATAGAAGAGTGAAGGTACACTGGAAAGGATATACTTCTAGTTTTGATTCATGGATTCCCAAATCTAACTTGATCGACCAGTAGACTCGCTAAGCCGAGTGTCTGTCAGAGTCAACGATGAGCCTACAGATCAACTACCGAATTTCCCCGATAGAGTGAGTCATGCATCTAGTACTACTTGGAAATGGTGCGGAGGAAACATACCTCGAAATACCTTTGAATCCATTCCTAAGGACAGTAGTGATAGTGACTCATTATGACACTCATCGTTCATAAAGGGGTACCTCGTCAGAAAGGATATGGGATTCTCTTTCCTAAACTGACTCAATAGTTAACGAGAACAACACATGGTCTGATCTCTCCTCAGAGGGGTGGGATCATCAATCCGTTATGACTTGCAGGTAGTATAGTCAATACACTCGTAGGAGCATTTCGTCCCAGTGCATCTGATATGCAATATGGTACAAGAATTTGGTCAGACTTTCTCAAACCTACCATGATAAAAATCATCCCTCAAATAGCCAAATTTGCTTTGAATACGGGAATGGATGTGATACAAAATAAAAGATTTTGAACAATGCTCTTGTTCAACGAGGGAAAGAAGCAGCGACCAACTTAATGAATAATCCTAAGAAAACATTAGCTCGTGCACCGTCTCAAGTCCCTTCTCATTTATCAGTAAAGAAACGATCAGGAAGACCGGGTCATACAAACAGTAGTATAAAAAAACGAATGAGACCTCCACCTCCGTCTACTTTTAAAAGTAAATCTAAACAGGTCGAGAGAGAACAAGATATCTTTGACTAACAAAATGATGATGCAAAAAGATTTATTTGAGTGTAGTAGTGAAGCTGTAGAGTTGTTTAATGTCAATCCCAACAATATAACCTTAGAAGAAGGTGAATCCTAATACCGATGATGCCCCCGAGAAAAACTCAGGATTAGCTGATCGTCATGAACGTATAAGTGAATGAACGTATAAGTGAAAGTAAAACCTTAATATGATGGATCGTCTCAATTTGGATCTGTTTGAACAGAAACGGTATCTACCTAATGGTATTGATGTACGCCGCCTAAGGTTTAATAGAAGTCGTGAACCGTTTTACATGATGTGCTGTGGAGGTGAACTGGGCTATTTGAAAATATTACAAATGTATCTAGTGGTACGTAAAGTGAAACCCATTGCAACCTTACTGAATCAGATGAACGAACAGAGGAATACCAGTACTGCTAAGGATTCCCATTGAGACGTGTAGAAGTGAAAACGTTAACTATTCCTGCTGGTACACGTTCAAAGATTACAGATCATTTGTATCAAGGTAAAATGCCAAAACGTGTAGTAGTATGGTGAGATATATAAAAACATATTGCATCACGAAATTAATCTTGTCTTTTTTTTTTAATAGAAATATGAGCATAAGAAATCATTAATCTGTGATCGACGTAGTACTATCATTTTAATAGTAGCGGCAACTGAGTGATTAACACTGCTTAGCGTGCAAAAACAACTTGATTTAGATCATAGACCTGAAACAATTTGGAGTCGAAACCTTAGGCATGCCAGCTAATGACACTAGTGTGACGTCACCAAGTCAGCTGACTGTACATGTCTGGACAGTAACTCTCGCCATTGTGTAATGCCAGTCATGGTAAGATTTTGATCTTGTAAAGATAACGCTTGGTATGACGCACTTCCGGTATGACGTCACAGGCGGTTCCACGGCGCGCAGTTTCAAATTGAACAATCAGAAGCCAATTTTCAGGTAACGTCATCAACGGCGCGAAATTTGAAACTGTGCGCCTTGGAGTCTATTTTCGACTATAATATAAAAAATCTCAGATACCAAAGTATAAATCTTTAGGATGTCCAGGATATAGATACAAATCTGGTAAAAATGGACAAACACGGACCTCTGGAAACCAGGAGGTATGATCAGGTGCCATGGAGGAGTAAGCATCCCTTGTCGACCGGTCACACCCACCGTGAGTCCACAGTCAAGTATAAATGAAATACATTTGGAACGAATCCTCGTCACGATTGGTACAGACGTTTCAATAACCGTTATCGTAGAGGCAACTCAACATTTCACTGAGTGAAACAGATTAATCGCAAACAAGACTATTATATCGACCGTAAAATTTGCGGAATGTTGGCATCAAACGCAGTTTTCGATATCTGTTTCAATAATTTGTCAGTGAGTAGTTTACATCTGTATATGAATTGTTCATATGTTGAACACGCACTGGCATATCGGTTCATTTGCGAAATATAGATTCCATATGCGGGTGACTGAGTTTGATTTTGATTTGATTTTTTGTTTTACGCCATACTCAGCAATTTTTCAGTCATATGATGGCGTCCAGTTTTCATTTTTGGAGGAGAAACCCCGGTCACCCGGGTAAAGACCACCGACCTTCCGCAAAAAAACTGGCAAACTTTCCCACTTAATTCGAAATGACCCTAGCGGGATTCGAACCAGAGGTGAGAGGCCGTGTGATTTACAGCGCAATGCTCTAACCACTCGGCCACGAAGGCCCCGCGGGTGACTGAGGGATATTACTACTTCAATGTGGAAAAGCCGAAATCGTCGCGTTTGTCGTATAGCTTAGTTCTCAATTTTCCGTCTGTGTCTATAGTGAGTAAATTGTCTAAGCATGAAGCGTGTGTGCTTGATTCTGTTGTATCTTTAATTTCTAGTTAGCCGGGATATATCACATTGACATAATTATGAAAATTGACACCGCTAGCCTCTTTTTCTTTTGATTCAGCAGTTTGTGAATGAAGTCTGCTTCGTATGAATAAAGGAACAGGTCGGCCAATAAAGTGGCGTAATTGGTTCCCATAGGAATGCCGACAGTTTGTTGAACATTACAAATATATTGTCTAATAGAAATTCCAGCATGTTTCATATATCAGCTTAGTGTATTTACTTGTAGAAACAGAGTAGTGTTGGACAAAAGAAGTATCATGATAACCAGTCACTAGATATTTAAATTTTAGTGAAAAAAAAACAGTTGTCTATGATGCAAAAAATTCTTTCTTTATATTTTATATGGAATTGTTGTGTAAAAGTGGAGACGTCGTATGTTTTGATACAGTGAATATGAGAAAAATTGTGTGCCTTCTGGAATTGCTGAAGTTTTTCTATAACGGCTGTCAATATCTTGATAAGGAGTAAAGATAAAGGTTTGTTGGAACATTTACTGGATCCTGCTATGTACCTCTGTTTATATGGGGTTTTATGTTTTAGGTATCCAATATAAATATGGTAGCTCAAAATCAGTATCGGTTGTAGGTACACCAAAAGAGCTTAATACGGACACGTGATTTTAAAGGATCTCGTCCTTTGGAAGTGAGCTACGTATGTATGTAGGAATATCAGAATTCGTATTAAACCTTAATTCTTCTAATAAACAATTATAGTAATGTGCCTTGCAAATAAAAACTATTACTTGATGCTTTGTCTGCTGGGATCAGTACATATTGGTCATGTAATCTATCCATTTCAGTTACTACTTCTAGATCACTAAATACAGATTGATAACATGTTTTCATAGTTCCCTGAAGTTTTCGAATACGAGATTTTATCAACCATCGTACAGCTTTCAGCCATTCAGACAAAGTGTCTGGTTCGACGTTTGGCCCATCGTCTGGCATAATCTTCGACAGAATCCATAACTAAACTGAAATTCTGACGCCAATTACAGGAACGGGCTTCCCGGTATTTAGGACCTCTTGAAATAAGATTTTTGAAGTTTTCATTTTCAACAATAGAAACGTCGACGGTGATGACATGCCCGATAGGATTATATTTGAAGGGAGATAATGCACATGAGCATGTGACGGTGTTGTGTAGAAGATGGTTGATGTCTAGGCACTGCAAAACCCGTTTGTAATTGAATAGCTTGGATGCGATGCTAGGTGTGTAGCTATATGAAATGCAAGGCGTGGTCTCCTATTTAAAATATGGCGGAACACAGGACTGAACTTGTTTGTGATTTAGAACATTGCCAATGTTTAAAGCGTCTATCAGAGTATCTTATGAACGTTATTCAGATAATCAACTTTAATACGTAAGATTGAAAAATCCAAAAGCTAAACTAGGAGTTAGAAGGAAGCTCCTTGACGTAATTTCATCTTTGTATTGTAATATGAAAAGCTGTGTTAAATATAAAGCAGATTTATCAGATTTTTTAGAGTAGATAGAGGGGTTTTACAAGGCGAACCTCTGTCGCCTATACTATTTTTCATTTTTAAACCATTTCCAGAATATATTTTTAGTAGAAATTTTTGTAATTCAGTTGAACTGCGAGTTATCGCTCTTTTTATTAATGTATGCGGATGTGTGCTCTTCGCATAGACCCACAGGAACCTAAAATCTTTACCGTAATCGTTAGATGAATATTGCGAAACATGGAAATTAAATGTTAATGTGAACAAAACAAAAAGTATGGTATTCAGGAAAGCTGGTAAATTGTTCAAACATGAAAAATGGAGTAATGAGGGAATAATATAGAAATAATTGATACTTTTAATTACTTTCGACTCACTTTGTATTATACAGGGAATTATGATAAATCCCAAACTATTATTGCTTCACACGGACGTAAATGTTTATTCATTTTAAAGAGAAAACTCCAAAATACTTATTTTAACTACGGGGTCATCTAAGTGTTCTACCAAGCCTTTATCTATTTTGCCCACCAAACTTCTAACACATATTAAACAAGGTCTTCAGAAGTACTGTACAACGGCCTACTCAAGAAGCGAAGTCAATCAGATGTGGATCCTAAATAATTCAAAGGAATTGTTGGAACATTTAAAATCTTCAAATTTCAAACATATTACAAGCATCAAGTGTTTTGATTTTTCGACTCTTTACACAACAATTCCTCATCAAAAACTCAAAAACAGATTAACATCTATTATACAAAACTCTTTTGTATACAAAAATGGAAATCGCCTAATATTTAGTGTTAGGTCATGAAGAACCTTATTTTGTCAAGGAACACTCTGATTCCAATAACAAGTACACTGAAGACGATATTATCAAGATGCTGGGGTTTCTAGTAGACAACATCTTCATGGTTTTTGCGGGAAAAGTTTTCCAACAGATTGTCGGCATTCCAATGGATACCAATTGTGCACCTCTCTTGGCTGACATATTTTTGTATTCATATAAAGCGGAATTTATACAGTCTCTGCTCTGCAAAGGAAACAAACAGTTAGCATCTCGGTTCAATTTTACCTACAGGTATATCGACGATGTTCTGTCCATAAATAATTCAGATTTTCAGAATTACCTCGGCCAGATGTATCCTTTAGAGCTAGAGATAAATGAGACGACAGAGATCAACACATCCGCTTCTTACCTAGCTTTACTCCTGTCGATTGGAAAGGACGGTCAACTTCACACATCCCTATATGACAAACGAGACGATTTTAATTTCCATATCACAAACTTCCCGTTTCTAAGTAGTAATATTGCATCTTCTCCTGCCTATGGCGTTTTCATTTCACAACTTATACGTTATGCCAGGGCATGCTCTTCTTATGAATGTTTTATTCTGAGAGCTAAACGACTAGCCAATAAACTTCTTACACAAGGTTACGTTGTTGAACGCTTGGAGTCGTCGTTTAAGAAGTTTTATGGCCGATACGGGGATCTTGTTTAACATTATGAAGTCCCCCCTCTCAGAAATATTAGATGGTATTCTGGATCACGGCCACAGACAGTGACTCCGTTTCACCAATCTGCTTTTCACCGAACTTGACCTCATCACCAAACTTTAACTTTTTCCGAATTTGACACGTTCATCGAACTAGAAAGGTTTCCACGGATGTTGTGTCGGGTGTGGCATGCCGACAGAAGACGCTGACTCCTTCCGGACACCTGGTCTTATCCCGTTTGGGATTCGCAATTGTTCTTCATGTTGAGACCATTTACACATCTTATTCGTCGTGTTATAATGGACTTGAGTTTTGATTATTAATTGGTACTTCAATAATTTTTCAAAATGTTTCCTCTACAAGAATTTGATAGATAGATTTTCCATACAATTTTATATCACATCAAATTTACCAATTAAGAATATTTCAATTTTAACCAGATACAGGCTATCTTTACATAAGCAACATGCTGCAATTCAATCAAGAAATATTTTTCTGTATAACAATTAACTTCTTATTGTCATCTCCTTTCGCATTTGCTGTCATCGAATTTTATTTAAGAATCGTATTGTGCATACATGTCTATATATGTTATGCCTATAGGTGTATGATTTTGGCGAATAAAGAATTAAAAGAACTCTTAGCCTTAGTTAATAAAACTACGGAAGCGTATAAGGGCCGCCTTAATTATTTTTATTTCTCGTTTTGCCAACTTTTAAGTTGGCTTTTCCAACTTTTTTCTTGGCTTTTCCAATTTTTTTTCTTGACACATACCGGACATCGGTAGGGCAAACGAAGTTGTTCTTAGACCTCGACAGACTTATATAAGACTCACAATACGGCTCTTCAAATTTATAGATATCATAAACACAATACCAAAGTTACAATGCTGAAGACGATCGTTTCTATCAATAAGACTTCATCAGATGAGCTCCAATTTTAAATAGATTTTTAAAGAGAACGTGAGTGGTATAATACAAGGCCAAATGATAAATCTAAATACATAGCCAAATCCGTGTAAGAAATAACTACTTTAGGAAGATGATTGTAAATGTATTTAAAATCACATACATCTATAAATATTATAAAAAATACCAAAGTTATATGTTACATGCTGTTAAAAAACGTTCCGAGATATCAAAATAGTTTTGGGGTAACACTCAAAATTTGAGCCTTTTTTTAGCAGAAATCATTTATTTGACTAAATGCTTTGGTGTCAACGAAAATCAAAATATTAGTAAAGTACTACGCGGATCACATCCAAGATATTTCAAATAATTATGAGGTTAAGATGATAAAATGACTATCCCCTGAAGGTTGTGAACCCGGACCCTGTGTTTTCCCTTTGAATTTCAATCACAGACCGGTTGATACCCACGGTAGCTTTACAAAGTACCTAAATGAGTCGACTGTTGATAGGACGAAAAACTATTGCGGAACTTACTTTCAATTCTGCTTAACCGAATAAATGGTCTAGTGACGTCAACGGTAGATCAACCGCGACAGTAATATACCTGTAAACATATAATTGATGACTATTATAATATAAAAACCTCAGGTACCAAAGCATAACTCAAAAGAATGTCCGGGACATAGGTACAAATCCGGTAAAAATGGACAAACACGGACCTCTGGAAACTAAGAGGTGGGATCAGGTGCCATGGAGGAGTAAGCATCCCCTGTCGACCGGTCACACCCGCCGTGAGTCCACAGTCAAGTCCAATGAAACAAGTGAGGAGTGTATCCTCGTCACAATTGGTACAGACGTCTCAACAACCGCCAACGAAAAGGCAACTCAACATTTCACTTAGTGAAACAGAATAATCGTAAACAAGACTATTATACCGACCGTAAAACTTGCGGAACGTTGACATTATAACCGACTTTAGATATCAATGAAACTAAGGGAAGTGACCAAAATAAATTTTAAGTACAAACTCTGTATCCTGTCTCATAAACAACATGGTGTTACAAATACAAAGAAATAATGGTGAATACATAAATAAATCCGGCAAAACCCAAGAAATATATTCAAAATGTGTCAAATTAATTTATTAAATTAAAGCTGTTATGAGAATTACAATATGACAGGTATTACACACAGATATATATATATATATATATATATATATATATATATATATATATATATATATATATATATATATATATATATATATATATGGGGTATTTAGTGCATTTATTTGGAATAACTTATTATAATCGATATACAGTAAAACCTCTTTATAATGTCCTTGTTTCATTTGCCACCTAGCTTTGCGCCACAATTTTTGAAAGTCAACTTTTCCCTAAAACTTCATTCAAGGGTTCAACCTATCGCCCAACCTCTTTGTAATGCCAAACATTGGGCCGAATTAGGCAGTATAATGAGGTTTTACTGTAATACCCTCTGTTTCACAAAGGAGAGACATATTATTTTACATGTTTATGTTAAAGATATATTGAATGAAAATGTGTGCACCGATCGACAAGGGATGCTACTCATCCATGACACCTGATCCCACCTCCGGGGTTTCATAGGTTCGTGTGTGTCCAAATTTCATCTGATTTATATATTGTTTATAGGACCTTCAGTCGATTAATACTTTGGTATCTGTTTTTATATAATCTAAAAGATAACATTTATTAGAGAATGGAAAGGTCATTTCTTTTACTCTACTTTTGTGTGTTTAAAATATGAAATGTTATAGTTTTGCAAAATAGGTCAAAACAAATGCTCAACACGCTGACTTCATCAGTTAAGCTCAATTTGATTTTATTTCCAAAAGAAAAATGGTATCTTACAAGGCCAATACCTGTATATCAACAGTCAATCTTATGGCAATGGAGGATTGTATTCGTTAATAAGTTCATACTGAAAACAATGTCCAATACAAATGCGAAATATCATCAATCTTTCTATATGTAACACTATCAGGTTCGGGGAGTCAATACTTTTGGTAAAATTATTAACTTATAAATATAACACAAAATAAATGAATAAATTGGTCTGTCCTGAGATAAAATATAATATGCACTACACGTATGTGAGAAATACGGGCAGCTTATTTTTACACAATGGAATTTGTGTTTCGGACAAACAACTTGTCAACACATCTCCATTAAGTTTAGTTATAATTATCGAAAACAAATATAGAAATTAAATTTTCACAATCGTTGTAGCTGCAAGGTTAATAGGTCAATATCTGTCATCATCATTCTTGTTAAACAGGTTTTGGTATTTTTTATTGTAATGTTAAATAAGATAATGTACTAAAATTGTAATATTTATGATGGTGTAAAAAGGTCACGGAAGGGGAAACTTTGACAGATTTTGATATGCTCAGCGCCAGTATTCCTTTCCGCAGGTTCTTTGTTGATCAGAATGTGGAAGAAACTTCTAGAATTCTGGTGTTTTACGTTGTTCGGAATTGACATTCGTATATAAGCACCAGGGTGTTAGAGCTTCCTGATAAAATACTATTTTTCTTTCGTTATCTATGGATTCAAGCATGTTGACATGTAGAGGTAAACAATTTCCATTTTTTCCGCTTATATTAATTTTATCATTGACCAGTGCACATGGAATGAATAATCCGAGTTGTATCGGGATAGAATAACAGCTAATATCAAAATCTCGGATACCAAAGTATACATTTTCAGGATGTCCAGGATACATTTACAAATCTGGGGAATATTGGACAAACACGGACCTCTGAAATTTCAGAAGTGGTTCCAGGCACCATTGAGGAGTAAGCACCCTCCCCCTGTCGACCAAAAGCCGTGAGTTCACAGTCAAATTCAAATGAAATATATACTTTGGTATCTGAGATTTTATATTTTTCTTGTGTGAAACCTGTTGTGCAAAAATAAAATGGGGATTCCTCGCCATTCAACTTACCAAAATGACCTAATTGTATGTTACTATAACATAGGGGCAATTGTGTGTATCGATTCATAAATATGTTAAATATAATAGATAGAATGAAACTCTAAATTGATCACAGCTAAATATATAGTTGTAATCGACATTTTCTAATAGCACGTCATTGGAGTTACCCCCCTTTCCATTATGATTCTTTATTTCTTGTTGTTTGTTGTTGTTTTTGTGGGTGTGTTTTGCATTATTTATTTCGTTTGTTTTGTATGTTTTTATTTTATTCCTTTCCTACTTTTGCTATTTCCTACTGCAATAACGAATTATCAAATTATCAAAATACTCAAGTTTGAAAATACCAATACAACATAAATAATTCAAAATATATAACATCAAATGTAAATGGGTCAGAACGCAAATATATACAAACAAGTGATTGATAGATGGTCATTTTGTCGAATCCTTCCCCTTTATAACCCAAACGTTTGCTTTTTTAAAGTAAAAACTATTATCTTTTTCATAATGAAATGGCATTAGAGATGGTTCATCATTTGAATCACTTCCCCTTATATCCCAAATGTTTGTATTTTAATGTTACTGAATATCTTTTAAAATGAATGTAAGGAATAAAAATCATTACACTGTTTTGTACTTTTCGGTTCCCTTTTTTCCTAACAATTTTTGAAAAGCAAATGGAATGGCATGCTGTCTCTATTAAATCACCTTGACTGAGTGGTTTAATATTGGAATAAAAGTCCCATTGATTTCCCATTATCTCGAATACTATAATACATCGACATTGTGATATGCATAATATAATAAAGTTGACTTGTTTAATTGTATCTCACTAATTAGAGCATTAATCAGAGTGCATCTATGTGAGTGTAATATTTGGTGTCAGTACAATAAGGTTCACCGAACTTATATTCAGACTCTGGGTTCATTTTGAAAAAAAATGTAGAATTCTAGGTATGTATTAAGTTTTACACATGCAAGTTTCTTTATCAATTTGGTGTACATCAAACTGAAAGGTTTCCCTTAGCACTACAAGTTTGATGTTGTAAAACTGTATTTCCTTATAATGCTAGCAGCTACTATTCATCTTTTTAATTTATCATTTAAACTATGTCTTGTCATTCATTGAAACAGTTTAATGAAAATACTGTCTTCAATATAAGTAAGTATAAGATTTTAAAGCGCAACTACATAACCCATATTGCGATGAGCAAAGAAATGTCAAAATAGTAAGAAACGATAGAATTGTATAAAAACAGCATGAGAAGATTTTTGTCGATTCTATCGACATTTTAAATTAATGAATTTCTGTGTAACTGAAACACTATTGTCGAAAATTGAAGAAATACAGTTGCAAAATGTTCTAAATCATTCAATCCTGAATGTTTAGCATGGACACTGCCATCTGAGATTTACTCTACACAGCCCTGCGCCAGTTCTAGCGCTGTTCAAGATAACTTTATTCATTGACAGGTATATGTCCTCATTCGCTGGTCCCTCAGAATCCGCCTGTCCATTTAAAGCAAACAAACACTTGTGACATAATCTCTCATCTAGACCCTTGTCATTGGTTATCCTCACGTATTCGTTACTGACATAGATGGTCACGTGGTTTGTCACATTCAATGCGTTGGATAGAATTGTGCTGTAATTTTTTGTTTGAAGACAATAGTCGTTTTTGTACAGTCGAAGATCCGGATATGTTCCGTGAATCTCGGCATCGTTCGATTGAGTTCCAGAGTCGCCACCTAAAATTATGTTACATAAAGTATTACAGATATACTTGTTCATTTAGAATATATATTTAATCATTATGTTCGTTATTGTTCATTGTGTCTATAGAAAGGTATGGATATCCTTCCTGTTAATTACTGTAAACGTTGGAAATTTAAGCGGGGGATAATTTACACTGAGTACGCAATGAGGAATGGTACGTGTAAATTACCCCCGCGTACCATTCCCACACTTGTGCAAAATATTATCGTTGTATCAGTAACTTGTTAAATCGCGTAAAAACCCATGCTTATGGTTTGCAAAAGAAAAATCGCGTAATAAACAACACGCGGAAATATCCACATTAACGGTATTGTATTTACACCTTCAAGAAAGTTAACGTATCTTTAGTAGATGATGTAATAGTCGTAACCATTCTCCGGAACACAGGTTAACAAAAGACAACTGTGCTAATATGTTATCACGAAGTGTCTTTCCAAGGGCAATGTTGCAGCCAGGCAGTGGTGAGTGTGGACAGGAATGAAGTCTATAAAACATCGGTGCTTATATATGTTATTTAATTTTGAACTACGCAACACTACAATATTAAAAGCTTCCTCACCATCATAGTGCAACAATGAATATGCATTTATAATCAACCAATCAGCGAACGTCTTTAGATATTTTTATGTTCAAACTGGAGACAGACGACGTGAATACAACAAACAAACGATGGATAGCTAGAATAAACGTCTCATAGATATGGAATTATGCCATGTCATAACTTAGTGACGATGGATTTATAAATCTAAAAGATCAAGTAAGCATATCAACAAATATCAGACGTCAGCAATCAGAAATAGATGGTTAAAATGATCGCTAAACTGTTGTGAAAATGTCACAGCATATTGCTATGAAGAAAGTATATGGGAGGGCTTCTGCCCCTGATTTCACCACCAAAAAAATCGCTTAAAATTGGGGCAGAAAATTCCTAATCATTTATATATAACCGAGAGGCTGGTGGCAGTTTTCAACAAGGGTGTGTATCGTTTATTTAAAATCTATGAGTGTAGTTCCTCTTCAGCCCCGTATGTATTAGGGGGGTGCAAATTTGAAATGTAATGAAGTGGGAGAGACTTTTAATTTATAAAAATATTTTATGAGTACTTTAAACCTTTTCTCACAACCAAAAAGTAATTGATAGGCCTGTATATTAATTGATTTTTAAAAAATGTCAAAGTGTTTTAATTTACGTCTTAACAGTGTCTTCGCTGCACACAATTGTAAAGACCTAGATCATAACCTCGGTATGTTGACTCATCCCTGAAAAAATCTGAAAAAGTCTTTATCATCTATTGCTTGGGAATACGTGTCATATGAATTTAGTTTATTCATTTCACAAAAATGAAAGGCATAGCAACTTCCCCATAAAGTGTTTTAACGTTTCGCTAGACAATTATTCTAGGCTATGTTATTACGTATTTGATAGAAAAAATTACATTAAATCCTGGTATCTTTCCGCCCGACGTCTTATAAGGCGAAAGCTATATAGTTACCATGCCAGTCATTGCAATGGTAACTGAATGTAAAATAAGAATTAACATACCGTATCCATTGTCTGTTCGGCTGTCTCCGATATTTATCACATGACCTCGACGATTCGCATGAACACTGTCAAAGAACAAATCGGCCCTCAACATCCTTCTTCCACACCAGGGGAAGTCGAGACAACCTTCTCGTTTCCATGGCGCAATACAGCCTACCAGCTTTTGGAAGTTAATACGAAGATCTGCTCTTTTATCACAGACTTTGTTATTTGTACTAATGGTCGGTACGTTCAGCAGTGTTACTCCATCAAGGACACCATACCTCTTGCCAGTTTTCAGGTTAAATGATAAGTAGTTATTGTTTGGACAACATGTTCGTTGTAATGGTTTAAGAGTTACTGGTTTATATATATCGTCGATAGCGATAGATTTTGCAACTAAAATGGAAATGGTATTATGTCAAAACACATTCGAACACACTCACAAAATACATACTTAAATGTGACCAAAATTATATATTATCTAAAAGTAATACGGTTATTACTTATTCAACGAATCGTTAAGCAAAATGTAAATCAGAGATATCAGAATAACATTAATATATATTTTGTTTCATTTTAGATATCAAAGTAAATAATTGCAATACAAAACTAAAACTTACTATCTTGTGAAACAGCAAATCCAAGGCACACGGTGAAAACACAAACAACTGACTGGGGTTTCATTATGGTAGCTGTAACACGTAAATATTTTCTTTAAAAAGTGATTCTAATGTGTACACCAAGAAGGAAGTACCCAAAGTGGTGAACTCTAAAATATGGCTCTGGGCACTAAATAAATCTACTAAGACTATTGTTGTGATATAATCTAAAACATGGCGCTGAGCAATAAATCTATTTTTGGGGAATTTATATTTAATCAAGTATTTAACAAAACGTAATGAAAATTGAAATTACCTCTATTTTCTTTTTTGGCCGCTATATATACCACACCCGGACCCAAAGTCACCCAATACTCAAGCTCAACTTTTATTTAATTATTTTGAGTATATAATCAAAATCTTTTGTTTAAGCGATGAGGAAACATCAAATTATTTTTCATCGTTCACATATAAATTGTTGCGTCTCATTCATGATTTTCGTGTAAAAATGAATAAATACGTTGAGTACGGTACTAAAAAATTTCGAACGTAATCAAACAATTTTTTTTTTTAATATTTGTTAACTTCACTTCAAATGGGCAATAATTATTATCATAATTTACAGTTTAGGCCATCAGTATACAAACATGTCCAGTTACAGAATAAATATTACGTGTTTTTACCTTAATATCATGAAAAGTTAGACTAGTTGAACTTGAGTACTGAGTAAATTTTATGACTTCGGACACCGGTCTTTAGATACTGTTAACACGATAATCTTACGATGTCTTTCCGTCAAAATATATAAAACACTGCATACGACGTGTATAGTGCATACTGCAATTCTTAAACATCTATAAACACAAATCCCGTTGCATCGAATGATCTTAACACGTTTTGGTATATGTCTCATTTTGAGGGAACCGAATGGTATCGTCATTTAATAATAACTTAGAGAATGTATCGAAATTGATTTAAGTATATATAAGAATCGCCAAACTGAGTTTCTCAAGAAATTTTCAAAAGATAGATAGGAATTTAAGAATTTTTATGCCTGTGTATATCTCTTTTTGTTATTGTACCAAAAGTGAGAGTAGAAAATATCGAAATAATTTTCAATCTAAGTAGCAAAAAAGGATATATATATTTTTAAATAAAAATCCTTAGCTAATGTTACTTTAAGTCAATATCGAAGCTTCACACCAGCATCATGTTATCAAATTGTACTTACATTTTTCTTCTGTCTGAAACTTCGTTCTGCCTACTGTGGTACGGTTTCAGGAAAGTCTGTCATTTTATAGTTTTGTCTAGTTTGTTTTGTTAAAACAAATTCAACCAATGAAAAATGAGCAAAGGGAAACAACAGACTGAATCAAAACGTGCTACTTGGCGGATTTGACTTTGCCTGAAGTAATTTATTATTAATGTGTCATGTTGCAAAATTTGAATTTACTGGGTGGGGTGTACATTTAATGTGTTTACAGAGACAAGAGGGCGATGTCCGGTTTCCCGGATGTAAGTAAAAATGTGAAACAATTTTAACTTTTCAAACCTGAAAAACAATGGATTATTTTGTAAATCAATGACTTAAAATACGATAACTGAGAATATCTTTAATTACTAAATATTTTTTATCTTTTCAAGAGATTTAAGAACTTAAAGTATATTTTGGTATAGAATTATTGTTTAAAGTTATGCGTGGTTTACTCTCTCTCTCTCTCTCTCTCTCTCTCTCTCTCTCTCTCTCTCTCATTTTAACAATGAATATATTAAATTATGTAAATGAAAAACAGCTGTACTTCTTTATTAAGACAAAATGAAGAATAATGAAAAATCAGTAAAGCTCTTAGGATACAAGACTCACAATACGGCTCTTCAAATGATTAAATATTATAAACATAATACCAATGTTATAATGCTCAAGACGATCGTTTTTATCAATTAGACTTCATCAGTTGAGCTCCAATTTAAAATAAATTTTCTAACGGGAAGTTGTTATAATACAAGGCCAAATAATAAATATAAATCAAAAACTAAATACATCTAAGAGTAACCACTGTAAAAAGATGACTGTAAATGTGTTAATAATCACATAAAACTACATGTATAAATATTATAAAAGATATACCAAAGTTATATGTTAAATGATGTTAAAAATTATTGCCACTCCAAAAAAAAAAAAAAAACGTCCGAGATAACAAAATATTTTTGGGGGTAACATTCAAAATTTAAATACCAAACGCAACGTCTTTTTATTCTTTTAGCAAAAATCATTAATTTGACTGAATGTTTTGGTGTAAAAGAAAAACAAAATATTAGTAAAGTACTACGCGGATCACATCCAAGATATTTCAAATAATTATGAGGTTAAGATGATAAAATGACTATCCCCTGAAGGTTGTGAACCCGGACCCTGTGTTTTCCCTTTGAATTTCAATCACAGACCGGTTGATACCCACGGTAGCTTTACAAAGTACCTAAATGAGTCGTCTGTTGATAGGACGAAAAACTATTGCGGAACTTACTTTAAATTATGCTTAACCGAATAAATGGTCTAGTGACGTCAAAGGTAGATCAACCGCGACAGTAATATACCTGTTAACATATAATTGATGGCTATTATAACCGAATTTAGATGTGAATGAAACTAAGGGAAGTGACCAAAATAAATTTAAAGTGCAAAATCTGTGTTCTGTTTCATAAACAACATGGTGTTACAAATACAAAGAAATAATGAAAAATACGTAGATAAATCCGGCAACACCCAAGAAATATATTCAAAGTGTCAAATTAATTTATTCATTAAAGCTGTTATGAGATTTACAATATGGCAGGTATTACACATATGTTTATATATTTACAATGTACAACATTATGCAAGTACTTTGAAGCAGATATGAACGAACAAGTTTGTGAGACCGAGGTTGACAAATATACCATTGTACGCAGCAATGTGCCTGTTCATCGGTTTTATTTTGGGGTATTTAGTGCATTTATTTGGAATAACTTATCATAATCGATATACAGTAAATCCTCTTTATAATGTCCTCGTTTCATTTCCCACCTAGCTTTGCGCCACAATTTTTAAAAGTCCCTATAACTTCATTCAAGGTGTCCTTCAACCTATCGCCAAAACTCTTTGTAATGCCAAATTGGGCCGAATTAGGCAATATAATGAGGATTTACTGTAATACCCTCTGTTTCACACAGAAGAGGGACATATCATTATACATGTAAAGATATATTGAATGAAAATGTGTGCACCGATCGACAAGGGATGCTACTCATCCATGACACCTGATCCCATCTCCGGGGTTTCATAGGTTCGTGTGTGTCCGAATTTCATCTGATTTATATATTGTCTATTGGACCTTCAGTCGATTAATTCTTTGGTATCTGTGTTTTTTATATAATCTAAAAGATAACATTTATTAGAGAATCAAAAAGTAAAAATTTCTTTTACTCTACTTTTGTATGTTTTAAATATGAAAAGTTTACAGATATTATTAACAATACCAAAGTTATGTTTTTACAAACATCACAGGTAAAAGAATATATCAATAAAAATAATTTGCAGGTCTGAAAAAAAAAAAAGAGCTGAGTGTAATTACAAACTATTATATTTTAATTATTAGATTAAATATAAGTAAATACATGTATCATTAACAATACCAATGTTATAGTTTTACAATATAAAAAATTTCAGATACCAAAGTATAAATCAATAAAATGTCCAGGACATAGATACAAATCCGGTAAAAATGGACAAACACGGACCTCTGGAAACCAAGAGGTGGGATCAGGTGCCATGGAGGAGTAAGCATCCCCTGTCGACCGGTCACACCAGCCGTGAGTCCACAGTCAAGTCCAATGAAACACGTGAGGAGTGTATCCTCGTCACAAGTGGTACAGACGTCTCAACAACCGCCAACGAAAAGGCAACTCAACATTTCAGTTGGTGAAACAGAGTAGTCGCAAACAAGACTATTGTACCGACCGTAAAATTTGCGGAACATTGACATTAAACGCGGTTTTCGATATCACTGTGTCAATAATTTGTCTGTGAGTAGTTTACCTCTGTATATGAAATCTTCATATGTTGTACACGCCCTGGCATATCGGATCATTAATATAAATATAAATATAAACTCCATATGCGGGTGACTGAGGGATATTACTACTTAAATGTGGAAAATTTACGATGGGAAAGCCGAAATCGTCGCGTTTGTCGTATAGCTTAGTTGCTAATTTCCCGTCTGTTTCTATTAAGTAAAATGTCTGAAGCGTGTGTGCTTGATTCTGTTGTATCTTTAATTTCTAGTTCGCTGGGATATATCGCATTGACAAATGTATGAAAATTGTTCGAAACAAATGCTCAACACGCTGACTTCATCAGTTAAGCTCAATTTGATAAAATGTTTATTTCCTAAAGAAAAAGGGTATCTTACAAGGCCAATACCTGTATATCAACAGTAAATCTTATGTGAAATTTTAGAGGATTGTATTCTTTAATAAGTTCATACTGAAAACAATGTCCAATACAAATGCGAAATATCCTCAATCTTTCTATATGTAACACTATGAGGTACGGGGAATCAATACTTTTAGTAAAATTATTAACTTATAAATATAACAGAAAATAAATGAATAAATTGGTCTGCCCTGAGATAAAATATAATATGCACTACACGTATGTGAGAAATACGGGCAGCTTATTTATTTACACAATGGAATTCGTGTTTCGGACAAACAACTTGTCAATACATCTCAATTAAGTTTAGTTATAAGCATCGAAAACAAGTATAGAAATTAAATTTTCACAATCGTTGTAGCTGCAAGGTTAATAGGTCACTATCTGTTAAAGTCATTCTTGTTAAACAAGTTTTGGTATTTTTATTGTAATGTTAAATAAGATAATGTACTAAAATTGTACTAGTTATGATGGTGTAAAAAGGTCACGGAAGGGGAAACTTTGACAGATTTTGATATGCTCCCCCTGGTTCTTTGTTGATCAGAATGTGGAAGAAACTTCTAGAATTCTGGTGCTCTACGTTGTTCGGAATTGACATTCGTATGTAAGCACCAAGGTGTAAGAGCTTCCTGGTAAAATACTTTTTTTCTTTCGTTATCTATGGTATAGAGTTTAGTTATTCAAACATGTTGACATGTAGAGGTAAACAATTTGCAATTATTTCGCCTATATTAGTTTTATCATTGACCAGTCCATATGGAATGAATAATCCGAGTTGTTTCGGGATAGAATAACAGCTAATATCAAAATCTCGGACACCAAAGTATACATCTTCAGGATATCCAGGATACATTTACAGATCTGGGGAATATTGGACAAACACGGACCTCTGAAATTTCAGAAGTGGGGTCAGGCGCCATTTAGGAGTAAGCACCCTCCCCCTGTCGACCAACAGCCGTGAGTTCATAGTCAAATTCAAATGAAATAAGGGAGGAAGCGTAGACATCCTGTAGATTTATACTTTGGTATCCGAGATTTGTATATGTATCCTAGTGTGACCGAGTCTTATAACTACTCACATAAACTCAAATCAAAGTTTATAGATTTAGTTAAGTACTGTTTGTATGTATATATTTTGTAATTATTTTGTATTTTGTTTAATTCTTATGTGTGTAGTTATATTTTTTAATTAGATTTTTATGTAAAACTCATTTTTATGTAATCTAAGTTAAAGGTTGTAGTTAAGATGGCGTCACACCCAACTGTAAAATCATTACAAAAACAAGTTTCAAACCTGGAAAACAAAATAAGGGAATTACAATGGAATGCTACTAGTAACGAGGAAAAACAATGTGAAAAATTAAAACAAGTAGTGTACGTACAAAACGAGCGTAAAATCAGAAAGTTTTCAGGTCAGGATGATTCAGTTTCCATTGAGGATTGGATAGAAGATGTCAGTAATTATATTTATTCAAAATATTTGGATAGACAGGACCGTGCTGACTATATCTACTCACATCTGGAAGGAAGTGCACGGGAAGAAATTAAATACAGATCACAAGATGTACGTCAAAGTCCAGAACAAAATTTTACATATTTTACAGGAAATGTTTGGGGACAGGAACAACATCACAATATTACAAAGGAATTTTTTTGAACGCAAACAAACAGAAACTGAATCGCTCAGGGAATTTTCGTATGCTTTGTTAAAATTATTAAACAAAGTAACAAACAGAGATGAAACACTAATTCCAAACAGAAATAAAACACTGTGCGATCAATTTGCTCAACATGTGGCGGATCCAATACTCAGGAAGGAATTGAAACGTATCTTACATTGAATTCTTGGATCTCCGACAAGAAGCGATACTATGGTCAGAGGAAGAAGAATGCGATACACCACGGAAACAAAAAGAAACCACTGTAAAACAAAGTACAAGTGAACCGACTAAAGCAAATAGTGACAAAAACGATACCACGAAATCGGATGACAAGGTTGAACTATTAAGTGAACTTGTTAATATAGTTAAGAAACAGGGTGTACAAATAGACTCATTAACAAAGATGGTTTCCGAACGATCAACGACACCAAATTATACTCGTAATTATGGTGACAGACATTCAATTATTTGCTATATGTGTAACAAACCAGGTCACATAGCCAGAAAATGTCCAAACAATAGTCACAATGTAAACAAACAGGAAAACTAGTACCCGCTAAAGCCAGGAGTTCAGCTTTAAGTGGGAGTGAACTGAACTCGACCAAACTTAGTACACTAGTTGGGAAGTGCCCCGTTATTTCAGTACGCATTAATGATATAACAACAAAGTGTTTAGTTGACACAGGATCAATGGTATCTACGATTACAGAGTCATTTTACATGAAATATTTATATGAGAAAATACCACTACAAAATGATGTTTCATTTAGTTTAAAAACAACAAATGGACTTGACATCCCTTATGTTGATTATATAGAACTTGATATTGAGTGTATTGGTGAAATTTTGGAAAATAGAGGCATTTTAGTTGTCAAAGACTCTAGTGATAAAACAACGAAGCAACACAAGGAAGATATACGAGGATTATTGGGAATGAACGTTATTAGTTTATGTAAGAAATTATTAGTAATGGATTATGGTAAACACTACACTGAAAAAGTATCTGAGATTTCATGTTGTAACAAACTTAAGGAAATGTTTCAAGCTTGTGAAAAGGATGAACAAAGTGATACTATTGGTTTTGCGAAACTTTGTGCTAAGTCACCAGTGAGAATACCTGCAAACTCAGTAACAGTTGTTAACGCTACTGGACCTAAAATACCATCAAGTTATGATGCCATTGTTGAACCTTTAAAAACTAATGGACATTTGTCAAGTAACTTTATTGTTGTAAATACATTTGTTACTGTAAAAATTGGTTTAATGACAGTTAGAATTGCAAATGTTGGCAATGATGATATTTGGATAACACCTAGGACTAGGATAGCTATAATAACGAAAGGACGATGTGAAGAAAATGAATTGAGTCCAGTAAAATTTCACAGATGTCAAAACATAGAGGAAATTTTTATTAATGAAGTGTGTTTTCATCAGAAAAACCAAATGTAAACAGTGATTTTATATTGCCAGTGGATATTGACAAATTTGATTACACTGAAAATCAAAAAGAAAAAATCAAAGGTTTATTTCACAAATATGGAGATGTGTTTTCAAAAAGTGATACAGATGTTGGGTACACTACAAACGGTGTTAAACATCGGATTAGAACAGTAGATGATATTCCTATCACTCAACCCTATAGACGAATACCACCAACACAATATAACGAAGTGAAACAGCATATACAAACATTGTTAGAGAATAAGATTATTCAGGAAAGTACTAGTCCTTATGCATCGCCGATTGTATTAGTCAGAAAAAAAGATCAGTCACTTAGATTATGTGTAGATTACAGAAGATTAAATGCTAAAACACACAAGGATGCTTATACTTTACCCAGGATCGATGAATCATTTGATGCTCTTAGTGGTGCCAGTTTGTTTTCTACCATGGATCTAACTAGTGGGTATAATCAGGTTGCAGTGGAAGATGGTGATAAAGAAAAAACAGCATTTGTAACACCAATGGGATTATATGAATACCACCGTATGCCTTTCGGACTGTGTAATGCGCCAGCGACTTTCCAGCGGTTAATGCAGCATTGTTTTAGGGAAGAAATTTTTCAAACATTACTAGTATTTTTGGACGATATCATTGTATACTCATCCACTCATCCATTAGAACAACATTTGGATCGACTGGAAACTGTGTTTAAACGTCTTAGAACTCACGGATTGAAATTGAAACCATCTAAATATCAGTTCTTTCAGAAGAGAGTTAAATATTTAGGACATGTAGTTTCAGCAGAAGGAATACATACGGATCCTGACAAAATAAATGCGGTTCAAAATTACCCAAAACCTACGTGCTCAAAACAACTTAAATCATTTTTAGGACTAGCTGGATTTTACCGTCGGTTTATCAAAGGATTTAGTCAGATAGTAGCTCCACTGCATAAGTTAGCACAGCAATTTGCATGTCAGCCTAGGAAACATTTTGGAAATAAATGGAATGACGACTGTAATTTTGCATTTGAACACTTAAAATGTAAACTAAAATCAGCGCCTATTTTAGGCTATTCGCAATATGGGAAACCGTTTGTGCTTGAAACAGATGCAAGTTTATCAGGATTAGGAGCCGTATTATCACAAAACATTGATGGACAAAACCGTGTGATAGCATATGCAAGTCGATCTCTGAGGTCTAATGAACGTAACATGAAAAACTATAGTTCAAGGAAATTAGAATTGTTAGCGTTAACTTGGGCAGTTACAGAAAAGTTTAGAGACTATTTAATTGGTTCTCGTTTTACAATATTTACTGACAATAATCCACTATGTTATTTACAAACATCAAAATTAGGAGCACAAGAACAACGTTGGATTTCACAACTCGCACTGTTCAATTTTGAGGTTAAATACCGACCTGGAAAGCAAAATGCAAATGCAGATGCTCTATCGAGAATGTTAGTGGTGCCTGATACACAAAAGAACAAATTACAGGATATAAATTCAGTTATCAAACAATTTTCAAAATTTACCAATGTACCAACTGAGGTGGAGACAGAAGCAAATCTGGATAAATCACGATTGCAAGAACAATTAGTAGTAATAAATGAAGCTCATTGTACATTTCCAACATATAGTGCTGATGAAATCAGGAAAATGCAGCAATCAGATATTGTTATAAAGGAGTTTTACCAAATATGGAATTCAAAAGTTATACCATCGCGAAAAGATCAAAGGAAATTACGTAAACCAGTGGTAACGTTGATAAAACAATGGGACAAAATACAGACAAAGGATAACATATTGTATCGAGTTGTACAAGACCCAATATATGGCGAAATCACACAATTACTGTTACCTGAGGTATTACGTAAGGAAATATTAGAAAGTTGCCATGACAAACTTCGACACCAAGGTATTGAACGTACATTTACAAATATCAGAAACAGGTGCTACTGGCCAGGGATGTTTAATCATGTGAAAGATTACTGTAAAAACTGTGAACGATGTGTACTTTCAAAACTACCATACCCAAGTATAAAAACTACCATGGGACATTTGCATTGCAAATTTTAGCAATCGATTTTACTGTTTTAGAACCTGCAAATGGAAAGGAAAATGTTTTAGTTATAACAGATGTGTTCTCTAAATATACTCAGGCGGTGCCAACAAAAGATCAAAAAGCAGAGACAGTGGCAAATGTGTTATTGAAGGAATGGTTTTTACAAGTATGGAATACCAGAACGGATACATTCGGATCAAGGCCGAAACTTTGAAGCAGAGATTATACAACAGCTTTGTAAAATATATGACATTTCACGTTCTAGGACAACACCGTATCACCCAGAAGGGAATGCACAGTGTGAGCGATTCAGCAGAACACTACACAACTTACTAAGATCATTACCTCCAAACAAAAAACGTCATTGGCCGCTACATTTACCAGAACTTCTTTATGCTTACAATGTAACACAAAATTCAGCAACGGGTTACAGTCCATATTACATCATGTTTGGAAGAGATCCAAAGTTACCTGTTGATTTTATTTTGGGAATTACCAATCAACCTGATACAGACATTTCATTAGATGATTGGATTAAAGCTCATCAACAACGTTTACTACACGCTTTTGAAAAAGCTGGGGAGCACATCGACAAAGAGGCATTAAGTAGAAAATCCAGAAACGACAAGAATATATACAATCCCGAAATTCATGTTGGTGACAAAGTGTTTCTACGAAACAGACAAATTCGTGGTCGAAATAAAATTCAAGACAATTGGGATTCAGATGTGTATACAGTTCTCCGTGTATTAGGTGATGTTATTACCACAGAGTCAGAGACTGGTTATAGACGCATTGTCAATAGAAGGGATGTAAGAAACTGTGTAATGACTAACACTGTGGAGGATCTAAGTGATTCTGATGATGACATTATGTTTGGGAATACTCAACCACGACATACTAAGAGACCAACAGCTGGTCAACATACAAATTTACATAGACTTCCACGTTCTGTTGTACATAAATAGTTTTAAATGTTTGTGTTTCCCTAAATATCAGTTTAGTTTATCCGGGAGTATGTGGACAGTGATTTAAATTGTCATGTATATAAAATCGGGACGATATTTCTTAAGCTGGGGAGTATGTGGACATGTAGATGTGAATTTTGTTTATTTATATTACATTTCTTGATAAGTTGTCTCCCTTTAGAAATATACTACATATGTAGAACGTTTGTAAAGAGTTAACTCCCTTTATGGACTGTGAACATATATTTTTGTGTGTGATAATTTTCTAATATGAGAGTGATCTCCCTTATTTACAACTTACAACTGTGTATACAGGTAAATGTGTTTTGTGAGTACTTTTCAGGTCTTTTGTTTTATTTCAACTTTCTATTGTCAGTGTGTAGATTTGGCTAGCTGTGTAAGGTCTGGACCAGTTTTCTGTATAGTATATTTGCTGGGCAAATTTATCACTAATTTAGTTTCTATTTTGAACTCACTGAATGCTGCCATCAGATTACCAAGGCATTTATGATATTTATGTTATTTTGTAATAGTTTATTTTTTCTGTAAATTTTGTAATAGATATGTTTATGCACTATGATAATTTATATAAAGGTATATGTTCTGAACATTATTATATATTCATAGTGGTACACATTTAATATATAAGTTTTATATGATTGTAATTGAATTATGATATAAAATATAAAAATGTATTTTTTTATAACAATTTGTTTATGATAGCCATTCTAATGTTATTGTCAGTTTCGTCTTTGTCTGTGAACTAATTCATGTATTTATGTTCATTTCAGGATGGTTATTATTGCCTAAAATTGATATTTGATATATATACAGAACTTAATAAATCCATAAACTTTGATTTGTGTTGGAGTTTATGTGAGTAGTTATAAGACTCGGTCACACTAGACATCCTGTAGATTTATACTTTGGTATCTGAGATTTGTATATGTATCCTAGACATCCTGTAGATTTATACTTTGGTATCTGAGATTTTATATTTTTCTTGTGTGAAACCTGTTGTGCAAAAATAAAATGGGGATTCCGCGCCCATCAATTTACCAAAATGACCTAATTGTATGTTACTATAACATAGGGGCACTCGTATGTATCGATTCATAAATATGTTATATATAATAGATAGAAAGAAACTCTAAATTGATCACAGCTAAATATATAGTTGTAATCGACATTTTCTAATAGCACGATATTAGAGTTATTCCCCTTTCCATTATGATTCTTTATTTCTTATTGTTTGTTGTTGTTGTTTGTGTTTTGCATTATTTGTTATGTTTTTATTTCTTTCCTACTTTTGCTATTTCCTACTACAATAACGAATTATAAAAATACTCAAGTTTGAAAATGCTAATACAACACAAATATTTCAAAATGTATAACATCAAATGTAAACAGGTCAGCACGCAAATGTATACAATCAAGTGATTGACAGATGGTCATTTTGTCGAATCCTTCCACTTTATAACCCAAACGTTTGCTTTTTTAAAGTAAAAACTATTATATTTTTCAAAATAAAATGGCATTAGAGGTGGTTCATTATTTGAATCACTTCCCTTTATATCCCTTATAATGTTTGTATTTTAATGTTATCGAATATCTTTTAAAATGAATGTAAGGAATAAAAATTATTACACTGTTTTGTACTTTTCGGTTCTCATTTTTTTCCTAACAATTTTTGAAAAGCAAATGGAATGACATGCCGTCTCTTTTAAATCACGTTGACTGAGTGGTTTAATATTGGAATAAAAGCGCCTTGATTTCCCATTATCTCGAATACTATAATACATCGACATTGTGATATGCATAATATAATAGAGTTGACTTGTTTAATTGTATCTCACTGATGAGGGCATTAATCAGAGTGCATCTATGTGAGTGTAATATTTGGTGTCAGTACAATAAGGTTCACCGAACTTATATTCAGACTCTGGGTTCATTTTGAAAAGAAAATGTAGAATTCTAGGTATGTATTAAGTTTTACACATGCAAGTTTCTTTATCAATTTGGTGTACATCAAACTGAAAGGTTTCCATTAGCACTACAAGTTTGATGTTGTAAAACTGTATTTCCTTATAATGCTAGCAGGTACTATTCATCTTTTTAATTTACCATGTTCCAATAATAAAATATTACCTGTAGTGATTGAATCGTCTTACCGATTATGCCGAGAAGTTACTCGTCAACATGGTTTTTTTTTATTTGACTTTGGACTCATGGTGGGTGTGACTGATTGACAGGTAATCTTTATTTTCCCTTGGCACCTGTTACCATCTGTTTTTTCCCGAAGTATCTGTTAATCTTATCCTCATCAAATTTTGTCTTCTCTATACTTCGGTTTCTGTATTTTAGATTTATGTTGGCAGCTTCACAAATTCGCTGCGTCGGGTGTGACCGGTCAACGGGAAATGGCACCTGATCCCACCTAGATTTCCAGAGTTTCGTCCAAGAATACAAGTATATCTTGAACTGTACATACTGAAAAAAAAACCATAGACAACAAAGTCAAGTGGTTCAGGAGACAACACACCAACCTGCTGAATATTGGACAATCAGGGACCTCCAGAAGATCCATGGGTGAGATCAGGTGTCATGGGAGAGAAAACATTTCCTGTTTATCTGTCACACTAGCTGCAAATCCATAGATAAAGTATAATAAAGAAGTACCCATGGATATTAGAAACTCCAAGTCCATTAGAATACGACAAATTAGACATGATAACGGTCTCAACATGAGGAACAGGTGCGAATCCGGAACAGGATGGGACCAGGCGTCCGGGAGGAGTTAGCTTCCCCTGTTAGTATGCCACACCCAAATGAAATGTGAGGAATAAATCGTCATCACATTCGGAATAGGTAGACAGACATCTGCTATTGAGCAGGTAATTTGACATTAAGTAACATACAGTAATTGTAAACAAGATCATTATGCCGATCGTGAAGTTTGAGAAATGTTGACTTTACAAACGCAATTTTTGCTATCCTTGTGACAGTGATATAGAAATCATAGATACCAAAGTATTAAAGGAGCATTAGCTGTGTTTAACAGAAAAAATTAATTCGATTTTGTTCTCATTTACTTTTTTGTACAATAACAAATGAGGGCTATACACAGAAATCTTATATCGATTCACTATATTTTTTGTGAAAATTAAGTCAGGTCCGTTGTAGTATGCATATACATATAGTAAGGTTGTATTAATCAATTGCAAGTGAATAATTGTAAAACTGGGTTTCTTAAGCAGTGTTTAAAAAACTTAGGAAATAATATACAAATCTGTTGAATATATAACAAACACGGACCTCTGATCAGCAAGGAGTTTACCTCTGTATATGAAATGACCATACGTTGACAACGTCTGTCATATCGGATCATTTCGGCTTTCCCATCGTAAATTTTCCACATTTAAGTACTATCCCACAGTCACTCCCATATGGAGTTTATATTTCACAAATGATCCGATATTTCAGGGCGTGTTCAACGTATGAACATTTCATATACAGATATAAACTGCTCACTGAAAAATTATTGACACAGTGATATCAAATACCGCGTTTGATGTCAACGTTCCGCAAATTTTGCGGTCGGTATAATAGTCTTGTTTGCGATTACTATGTTTCACTAAGTGAAATGTTGAGTTGCATTTTCGTTGGCGGTTGTTGAGACGTCTGTACCACTTGTGACGAGGATTCTTTTTATTTGGATTTGACTGTGGACTCACGGCGGGTGTGACCTGTCGACAGACGACGCAACATTTCACTTAGTGAAACCGAGTAATCGCAAACAAGACTATTATACCGACCGCAAAATTTGCGGAACGTTGACATCAAACGCGGATATGAAAAAGCTAATATGATAAAGCTAATATTTTAAACCTGCGAGAAGAAATAGGTACTTTTAAGTGGGAAAATCTATTAAATGATGCGTAAGATGAAAAATATTCACTTTTCAATTTTTTGAAAACCACATTCCCTGTAAAATTATAACTGTAAAAGAAAATGACAAACATTGGATGACACGTGAGTTGAGAAATGATATTAAACAGAAATAAACCATACATTACAAAGAAAATATAAACGATCGAGAAACAAAGTAAGTTCATGTACATGTAATGTATGAAGTATGCTAAAGAAAAATTTATAAAAAATATTGACATTATAATTTGTAAAATTTCAACCAACCCAAAAGGTTATTGGAAAATCACGAGCATGTTATTAAAAGGTGGCTTTCCTACACTTATACCTCCTCTGTATGATCCAGTAAAACAATATATAGTATCAATATAAAAAATCTCAGATACCAAAGTATAAATCTTTAGGATATCCAGGATAGAGATACAAATCTGGTAAAAATAGACAAACACGGACCTCTGGAAAAGGTGGGATCAATTGCCATGGAGGAGTAAGCATCCCTTGTCGACCGGTCACACCCGCCGTGAGTCCACAGTCAAGTCCAAATGAAATACGTGAGGAACGAATCCTCGTCACAATTGGTACAGACGTCTCAACAACCGCCAACGAAAGGGCAACTCAACATTTCACTTAGTGAAACAGAGTAATCGCAAACAAAACTATTACACCGACCACAAAATTTACGGAATGTTATCCCTGTGTCAATAATTTGCCAGTGAGTAGTTTACATTTGTATATGAAATGTTCATATGTTGAACACGCCTTGGCATATTAGATCATTTGTGAAATATAAACTCCATATGTGGGTGACTGTGGGATATTACTACTTAAATGTGGAAAATTTACGATGGGAAAGCCGAAATCGTCGCGTTTGTCGTATAGCTTAGTTGCAAATTTCCCGTCTGTGTCTATAGTAAGTAAAATGTCTAAGTATGAAGCGTGTGTGCTTGATTGAGCATGCTAAATCTGAAAGTTTTAACAATTATTTTAAAACAATTTCAAACATAGATGAAAGTGGAAAACCCTTCCTCGTTTTGAATTTAAAACAAATGTTAACATTTTGGATAAAGTAAAATCTGAGCAAGAATTTAAAGATGTTATAAAAATATTAAATATAAACAAAACATATGGACCAGATGGAATAAGCCACAGAATGTTAATCGCTGTGCCTCTTGCAATTCTTTTTAATTACTTTTTAAACAAGTGCAAGGCCCCAAGTGTATGGAAACTGGCACATGTTACGCCTATTTTCAAACAAGAAGAGTCAGAACTAACTGCTAACTATAGGCCTATCTCGTTGCTGAGTTGTGTAGGGAAAATTATCGAAAGAATTGTATAAAAAAACATTTTTAATCATCTTACAAAGTGCAAACTTTTATACGGTTTTTTATCTCATCATAGAACTAAACACCAACTTATAGAATTATATCATAATGTATCCATGGCAATAGATAATAATGAGTATACAGCTTTTGTTTTTGTGACTTTTCTATAGCTTTTGATCGCGTATGCCATAGAGGATTTTTGTTGAAACTCGAAAAATATGGCCTTACAGCTTGTCGTAGTAAAAAATGAAAAATCTCCGTAAGTCTCGATAGCTGCGGGAGTGACCCAGGGATCGGTCCTTGGTCCATTTCTTTTCTTCATTTATGTTAATGATATCAAAGACTAATACCAGTAACAAGACGTTTTGCCGATGACGCCGCATTATCATTTTCCTCCAAAAATCTTGGCGAAATAGAACATTCTAATAAACATGACCTAGAACAACTTAGTGTCTAGTAAAAAAAACTGTCTGATAAATTTTAATCCACAGAAAACCGGAAGGATTTTTATTTCAAATCATGAATTATCTTTTACTCCACAATTCCTTTTTGAAAAATGTAGTGTTCCATTAGTAAATCAACACAGACATTTAGGTGTTATTATAAGTAATGATTGAAAATGGAATTATCATGTAAAAAAAATAACAAATAGGGTCACCAAAAACATTTCAACCCTCAGAAAGTTAAGAACTTAAAATTGGGAGTCCCTCGAAAAAAGTAGACAAAATAAGATATTATTCCTTTTTATAATATTTATATATGACAATGCTCCTGGTCATCTTAAATCGCTACTCCTTGCAATTCTGTCTGACTTTTCCGATTATAACCTCAGAAATCGAGAAAAATTCAAGAACCCCGCTTATCGTCTCAGACTTGCTTCCTTTATGCCAAGCTCATCAAATAATTGGGACAACCTCAGTCCTAGTAATATTAAAGACAGTGAGACGTTTCATCTTTCAAAAACTCAATTAATACCAAGAAGAAGTCAAAACATAAGTTTATTTGGAATATGGCTCAGGAAATGTAAATAAAATTCACTGTCAATTACGTAATCAAGTCAGTTCATTGAATTATGATATTTACAGAGTAAATTTAACTAATCGAATGTCTTGTGACTGCGGTGCTGCAGTCGAAAATTCTTCTCATTTTCTACTACAGTGCCCCTTATTCCATAACCAAAGAACTACGATGCTACAAGAACTTTCCTGGTATAATAATATTGCGAATAATACTTAACTTAATGGTGATCTTAATCTTGATTCAGATCATAACATATCACGTGTCCGTATTACGCTCTTTTGATGTACCTACAACCGATACTGATTTTGAGCTACCATATTTATACTGGATACCTAAACTTCATAAAACCCCATATAAGCAGAGGTACATAGCAGGATCCAGCAAATGTTCTACCAAACCTTTATCTTTACTCCTTACCAAAATATTGACAGCCGTTCAGGAGAAACTACAGCAATACTGTACAGTTGCGTATCCTTAAGATTTATACTTTGGTATTTGAGATGTTTTATATCGATATGCAAATCGGTTCAAAAATTTATCTGCAAATCCAAACGGTTTAACGTATGATAGTTAATGTATGAAACAATAGGATGTAAGACTTTCCCTCTACACAATCACCCATCCCCACAGTTAAACACATCCCTCCCTCCATCACCCTTTCCTATTCCTTCCTTTCAACCTTCTTCATTAGTTTACATAAAACGTTATTGTATTCGACCATTGCTTGTTACATCTCTCCATATTTTGTTATCGGTTTTGAGGAGCGGACATTGATAAGATGGTAAACCTTGCTTCCTATCCTTTTGCACACGTCAATTTTTACTATAAAATTTGTTTAAATCAATGACGTCAGTGATTATCAGTCTCTCTTGAATCAGGTAAATTATTGAGAAATGATATGTTCAATCAAATAGGTTTAGCGAACATTTCTGACGTATAATTTGACAATTCTTTTTTCAAAAATATTATATGTTCTTTTCCAAGGAAATGTGCACAATGTACACACAAAGCTTATAGCTTGAGACAGAAAAAATTATGAAAAACACTTTAAAATGGAACTACATGAGCATATTTGATAATAATTAAGTCAGTAACAGTGACATATAGGCCGGCGGGCCGGGTGTTAAATCAACCAAGATATTGTAATGCCACAGCTGATACTGTAATTGTAACATTATATTGATTTGTAAACACATGTCCACTATAATAAAGGTTTTACTTACTTATTGAGATATGTAATGTTTGTCTATATCGGATCTAATAATACAACCATATATATCGCTGTTACCACATATGGAAATGATTTAGACTACACACACATTTATTTTATTTTGATTTCACAGTATTGTCAACAATTTTACAACTCCAAGGCATTACTATAGATATAAAAATCCATATAAAAGGAGATATGGTATTTAGAACACATCTCATCTAAACGTTAAAAAGTTGTGGCTTAACTTAGATTATCAAATGAATGAATAGCCATTAGGTAACAGAGAAACTGTGTCGAGAATTTTTAACTCCGCAGAGGGTCAACAAACGCCATGTTCTAATTGCGCGGTCAATGACCTCAATAAAGAAGATAGATAATCAAGTCTGTAATTAACAGGTGCGAGTACAGGTGGGTAAGTATATAAACTATAGTAACATTATGATAGATAACTAATGATGTCAGGATTTGTCATCATCAGATTTAAAATTCACTGGGGTTTCACTAAAATATTTAAACATAATAAAAATTATATTCTGCATTTGATCTTTACCGAAAACCGCATATTTCATTAGAAGAAGTTTACGACATGGTTATTTTCCATTCATTCAAGATTATAGGAAGTAATATTCTGTATGCATTCATGAATAATTGTTCCTAGATGCACATTCCCATTATTGGTCACATTTGGCGTGTTGTGTTGGTGTCGAAACGTGAGAACATAATAGTAATAAGTGTATTTCTATATATACATATATTACCATCATGTTCTCACGTTTCGATTTACAAGGGGTTTATCAAAAAGTGATAACAAGGTAAATTACTGCTAACATTTTATTCAGGAACCTTAAATTTTGTACACTTATAAACTCAATGGATGACTTGTGATCCCTGCAAACTACTGTGATTATATGTATATGTGGTTCTGGGTTTATAGTTGTTATGTTGGAGTAACATTGATTAAGATATGAATATTAAACATGGCATTGCGTTAGTCTATATTTAATTTGTATATGTATTCAAGTAATGCAGAATAGACAAAACGATATCGGAGTGTCTACGGAACAAATATTGGCTTTAAGTGTTTAAATAACAACTTTAATCAGAGCGCATCTGCATGAGAATATTGCATGATAGTATTACAATGAGTTGACCCCAACTCATTTGCAGACTGTCAGGAAAAATTAGAAAATTTGGCGTATTTCATGGCAGAATTTTATACCGTCATCAGTTTCACAATATTCCGGTATATGTCATCATGTGTGTGTGTGTGTGTGTGTGTGTGTGTGTGTGTGTGTGTGTGTGTGTGTGTGTGTGTGTGTGTGTGTGTGTGTGTGTGTGTGTGTGTGTGTGATTTAAGATTGACACACGGGAGCTCAAATTAATTTTGACAGAGTTACAATGAGTTTCGACTCTGAAGTGAATAAGTTAAATTTTTAGGTTACGGCGCTATATAATGTTAATTGTGTGAAAATGGACACTTGTGTAAGATTTTGAAAAATGGATTTTATGTTCAGGTAGAATCGTATATATGATTACTGAATTACAATTAAATACCGTAAATACTATATCTTAACACGAAATCACATACATTTATTGTGATTTAATCCCGCAAACAATTTTTCATAGGCAGATACTTGTGGTATGAAGGTCACGGGGTTAATAAGTGAAAAGAGAGGCGGTCATTATGACGATAATAGATTATAATTTTGGTTACAATGTCGCCGACCATGTTGCTATACTATTTTACTATTTTTGTTTTACTATTTTATTCATTCTTTAAGCCTTTCGGCTTATCAGATACAAAACAGATACATCTATACATTAATAGCGGAGAGTGATATCAATATTAACACCACAATATTCGATTATAAACAACTACAAACTGTATTATAGACATAATTTTAGTTTCTAGTATAATGTCCATAATAATATTTATAATAATAATAATAATAATAATAATAATAGTGAAACTGCTATTATTATTATATTATTGACAGGAGGAGCTTGTCCATAAGAAGACAATGATAATATAGTATTAATACAACTACATCTACCATCTGTAATACTACTTATGATAAATTACAACATTTTTGTGAATAATTAACCACAGGCTAGCAAACATGCTTGGGTTACAGTTGTAAAGCAGCTGATCTGCGTTTATTGGCACAATATAGATATTTACCGAACATATTCATCTCTTTTACATTAATAGTACTCAGGAGTTGTAAAAATTTAAAAACACTAGGACGCCTTCTGTAGTATTGCTTGACATACATTACCCTTAAATCTGAATAAAACGGACATATTAGTGAGAAATGGAATTCTTCCTCCACATCGTTCATATTACAGAGTGTACATTTCCTTTCACTTTTTACAATATTTTGGTATCGCCCATTTTCAATATTCAGTTTATGAGAGGAAGTTCTAATTCTTGTTATTTGTTTCAAAAAATTGCTATTCGTCACTTTCTTTAAATATAACTGTAGATCAAACATTTTTGGGATATGTTGATATAAAAAACCTTTTGGGGATGAGGAGAGTTTACTAAAACAATTTTGTCTAAAATTATCAAACAAACGAAGTGTACTCTCACAGAGGAATATTTTTCTGAAAAGATCAAACCTTTTTGTACACATACTAGCTATGTTTTACTTGAAATTTGTTCTTGATACTGGTCAAGTTACAATTGTTATAAAAATAAAATAGGTACAGCTAATTTTATAGCCAACATTAATATGATAATGCATGGCGTTTCTCGAGTTCTGTAGAAACGGCGACCAAACAACGCTTTATGATGAGATATATTTTTTAAAAGTGCACAGATCTTTTTAAATAAGTATTTTCTTCATATTTTTTTTACTTTACACAAATTTTATAAAATTCGTTTTCTATTACCTTTAAACGGTGTGTTAATTAACAGTCTATACGTAAAAGATAACTTTTGAACAAAATTTTTTACAAAGATAACCAGATTGGCGAGTGTCGAAGAATCACGTGCAACTTGCTGTAAAAAACGTTAACCTTACATTTTGAAGACGGAATCGGACTAAGTGCTTATATTTCAGTATTTTATATTCGTGTGACCTATTTTGGTCAATTTACCCCATCTCCAATTATCCATCTTTTTAATTTTTTAGAGATATAATTTGTCCAGTTTATGGTTGTTCTTCTTTGCTTCTTGTAAATATAAGGAAATAGGGCATTTACTTCATGCTTGAAAAACTGTGTTTCGGGGTTTAAATCTTTATAGGCCTAAATATAAGTATAATTTCGTGTTCAGTGTATTTCTTTTTGTGTTAAAATGGTTTACAATTACATTTAACAATTAAAAATGCTTTCAACGACAGTTCATGCTGTTTAAATAACCTCTTATTGAATAAGTCGAATAAGTTCAGGATTTACTGGACATATTCTTTTTTCAAGAGAAATGAAAATGGGATTGTGCTAAAATGATAACAACATTATAAACGCCATACAATAGTCAGTAACACATACAACATGCTATAAGAGGCAATGTGTGGATTGGTTCAATGATTGTTGCACCTCATCGATAGGAAGCTTGTATTGATGAACTTACGCCAATTTTGTGTGTGTTGTATTATGGGGCTTCTGGGGCACTCCGCATTTCATGGTCTATTTATACCACTAAATCTCTCTATTCTAGTGGATTGAATCGTACCTGGGAAATCACCTAATACCAGGGTGGCAATCGACCGCGACGTTCGGTTATATTGACATAATACTAAAAATTGAAACCGACAAACGCTGAGAGCTCTCAGTTCCACGGCTCCGATCATGTTTTATCGCATGGTCAAAGATTACTACAGGGGAGTGGTGGACGTTAATTATTATTCTTCAATGGAATAACATGTTTGGTTTTTTTGAAAATACATAATATATATTATGCCGGCTAAAAAATGATGATAGAGGCCAAAGTATCTACTCAGACGTTTATCGTTCACACCAATCTGTCGAAAATAATTTAGAAGCGCTGCAACACAGTCTCCCGCTGGAAAATCGGTTTCCCAAGATCATCACCGTGTCGTACAAAGACGACACGCGAGGGGCGTTGAAAAAGAGTAAGAAATCTCGCACCTACAAGAAAAACTTTTTAAATTGCGTTTCCCTTTTTACATACAGATCACGTTGGTAAAAAAAATAATAAACGTCAAGTTATTCAACAACGGCGTTTTCCAGATGACGGGATGCAAGTGTTACGACGACGCCAAACAGAGTCTCGCCGCCATATGGAAGGCGATGAAGGGATTAACCCACGTGTTTGAACTGGACGACGTCTCCATGGAGGGATACGTCGTGTCTGTCATGCGAAACATCGATTTTAATCTGGGCTTCGAAATAGATCGCGAGGCACTCTGGGACTACATCACCAACAACACTCTGTACAAGGTGATCCCAGTCGTTCGCGGATTCATGGGCATTCAAGTCTACGTGCCCGTGACGTCGCTCGACGACATGGAGATTCACAAATTATCGTTTCACGACGACATCGTCCTCCCGACGGACGTCGTCATGCGATACGACGAATTCTGGAACGTCAAACCGAACGAGAGATACAAGGCCCAGAATCGAAAAACGGTGACGATAGCCGTCTTCCAGACCCAATATACCAAATATAGACCGCCTTTAGGGTCCTCCTATTTCAAGCTGTCCAAGCAGATTGCGGATAAGAAGGCCGTTATAAACGTTCAAAACGAGGATCAGAGATGTTTTATGTATAGCATATTAGCGTGTTTACATCACGACGATATTAAAGATAGTTATAAAAGACCTCAAAAATATACACCGTTTGTCGATAGATACGATTTCGATTGCATCGATTATCCGACTCTGGTAAAGCAAATCCAAATTCGAAAATCGTAACGGACTCGTCGTTAACGTTCTCGGGTGGACGGAAAGTAGAGGTTTCTTCCCTTGTCACATATCGGAAAAATTTCGCGATAAAGCAATTAATTTATTGCTTCTGGAAGGTCCAGAAAATAAGTGGTACTATTCTTGGATTAAAAACACATCCAGATTGTTGTCTTCCCAATCAAAACACAAAGAGAAATCATATCCATGTATTCGTTGTCTTAAAATACTATCGAACGAGGACGTTTATAAAAAGCACGTGGCCGATTGTCGCGGCATTAACAATCCGCCCATGAAACCCGTCATGCCCGAGGAGGGTAAAAATCTTCTCAAGTTTAAGAATTACGGTAATAAGCAGCCCGTGCATGCCACGATCTATGCGGATTTCGAGTGTATTATTTCACCCATCATCGAACAGGCGGGCGATAAAACGACAAAGACGTCGCGTCACTATCCTTCTGGATACTGTTATGTAGTCGTTTGGAGAACGGAGAAGGGTATCTATAAGATCGAAAAGCCTCAACTCTATCGCGGGGAGAATGCCGTGAAACATCTTCGAGAAAGTTTACGGCGAGAAGACCAAAAGATTGATGACATTTGTTCTAAGGAAAAAGAGCTCTGTATGACCCACGAGGACAACAAACGCTTTAAGGAGGCTAAGCGATGTTGGATTTGCGGAGATGAATTTTCGGGGGATGCCCGCAAGTGGTTTTCTTTATGGATTCAGAGAAGGAAACTTTTAAAGGAACAGGAAAAATTACCCAGTTTGACGTGTTTGGAACGTGATATCGATCGCATATCGTCTTTGACGGAGGAAAAAGATGAATATGAATTATCCGATTTAGAATGGTATCGCGATCGTCACGATGCCATAAAAACCGAGATCGACGAAATCATGGAAAAAATCAAGGACGAGAAATTCGATCTCATCAAAGCCAGAGATCATTGTCACATTTCTCGTAAATTTCGAGGTGCGGCTCATAATAAGTGTAATAGATTATTGAGAATGGCAAAACACATACCCGTCATCTTTCATAATCTTCGCGGTTACGATTCCCATTTAATATTATCGGAAATGGAAGTGGAAGAACCGGTCAATTGCATTCCGATGAATCACGAAAAGTTTATCAGTTTCTCTGTCGGATCCTTGAGATTTATCGACAGTTTCCAATTCTTGTTGTGCGGTCTCGAGACGTTAGCTAAAAATCTAAACGATTATCCCATCACGAAATATATATTCGATGATGCCTCGCTTTTAACGAGAAAGGGCGTCTATCCCTACGAATATATGGATTCTTTTGATAGGTTTAATGAAACCGCTCTACCGCCGAAGGAAGGTTTTTACAGTGCGTTATCGGATACTCACATTTCTCAAAAAGAGTACGACCACGCTCAAAACGTTTGGCGTCACTACGGATGCAAGGACATGGGAGATTATCACGATTTGCATTTAAGATTGGACACGGTCTTATTAGCCGACGTGTTTGAAGAGTTTCGCAACATTTCTTTAAAACACTACGCATTAGATCCGTGTCATTATTACACGGCTCCGGGGTTGGCTTGGGATGCGGCGTTGCTCACCTCCAAAATTGAATTAGAGTTGCTCACCGATTACGACATGCATTTATTTATCGAAAAGGGAATCAGAGGTGGGATCACGTACGTTCCGCAACGTTATTCTAAAGCGAACAATACATATTTAGACGATTATGATCCCGATCTGCCCTCTAAGTACATCATGTATCTAGATGCTAACGCCCTCTACAGCGAAGCCATGACTCATCCCTTACCCTGTAGAAACTTTGAATGGATCGACGGAATGCCAGATCATCCCCCCGAGGGAAAGGGATACATCCTCGAAGTCGATCTAGAGTATCCGAAAGAATTGCACGACGCGCACAACAATTATCCGCTCGCTCCGGAAACGTTAAAGGTCGATGCGAACGATCTGTCCGAGTATCAGAGAAGACTGATGAAAGAGTACGAGATGCGCGACGCGGGACTCCCAAAGCTCGTGCCCAATCTACGAGATAAAAAGGAATACGTCGTGCACTATCAGACGTTAAAATTCTATGTGGAGCTGGGAATGAAACTGACCAAAGTGCATAGAACTTTACAATTTGACGAAGAGCCGTGGCTCGCGAGCTACGTCCATAAAAACACTCGATTGCGTCAACGGGCCAAAAACGACTTCGAAAAGGATTTCTTTAAACTCATGAACAACGCCGTGTTCGGGAAGACCATGGAAAATAAACGGAATAGAACCGAGTTAAAAATAGTGGGCGCGAAGGACGGAGATAGAAAAATTCAAAAAATGACCGCTTCGCCCTCCTACGACGGGTTGACTAAGATTAACGACAACATGGCCTTTCTTCACTTTAAGCCGACGAGCGTTAAATTAGACAAACCCATTTACAACGGCTTGGCGATCTTGGATTTATCGAAAAGACACATGTACGGGTGGTATTATAATCATCTAAAAGCGAAATACGGAGACAAATGTAATCTACTTTATACCGATACGGACTCTCTGTTAGTCGAAATTCAAACGGAGGACGTCTATCGGGACATGCGCGAACATGAGGACGAATATGATTTTTCCAATTACGAGGTCTTCCACGGAAACAAAGATAAAAATAAAAAGGTGATCGGTAAATTTAAAGACGAATGCGGAGGGAAATTCATCAAAGAATTCGTTGGATTAAGGCCTAAAATGTACGCCATGTTAATGAGAGACGATAGCGTTTCCAAACGAGCGAAAGGCGTGAAACGATGCGTCTTGAAAAACAAGATAGACTTTAACGATTATAAGGAGGCTCTCTTTCACGACGCCAGGATATCGCGCGAGATGCACAGTCTACGTTCGTTTAACCAAATCATTTACGGGATCAAACAAGATAAGACGGCGTTAGATTCCCTGGATACGAAAGTCTACATTCGGGAAGATCGCATTCACACGTATGCATTGAAATAAACAATTTAATATCTATACAGATAATAAATTAATCTACCACCATCAACTCTTCTCGAACGAAATTTCTCTGAGGAGCGGGTTCTTTTAGGTAATAGACGTCTATACCCTGCATTCTAAACTGACGATCGATGTCGTGTTTGTCCACGCTCCAAATGGGATCGGTCGCTCTATGCTTTCCACCTTCCAACTCGCCGGGTTGATAGAGATATCTAACTTTATTAAATGGGGCCACCGGTGATCGAACTTCGTTTCGGGGGGTTTGGTCTCGTCGTTGATCGTTTTCACGCCGTCCGACAACCGTTTCACCCATTCTCTGTTTCTGTCCTTAGATTTCATCTCTTGGTCGTATTGATAGCTAAACAGCCGTTCTCCCAACGTTTTATTAAATCGTTCGACGATGGCTTGGGTCGCGATGAACGTCGACACGTCCCCTTCTTATTCTCGCGTCGTGTCGAGACATGAGCTTTGAGACGGCGCCCATGAATTCGCGACCTGGATCGACTTGCAATAATTTCGGAAACGTTAACCGTCGTTCGTAAAATTTTTTCGAAAGCGTCGGCCACCTCTTTACTGTTCTTGGTCGTCAACGGTTCCGCTTCTTTGTGCCGAGTGCCCACGTCGACCACCGTTAACGCGTATTTGTACGTTTTCCTACCTACCTTATCGTGTGGTAAAAACAATAGATCGGCCTGGTGAATGTCGTTTTCTTTCACGTGTTCGAATTTGGGTCGCACGATTTTCTTGGGGGCGGACAGATAGATTTGCCACACGTCTTGTTTTTTCAGGAAATCGAACGCCTCCTTTTCGTCGACGTTAGCCGCTTTGGCCAATTTCTTGATGGCCGCATTTCCTTTCCAATAGTGTTTGTAATAGATCTCTTCCATTTTACTTTATGCGACATATTTTTTACGCCATAAAACACGAGTGCCGTTCCCGCCAACACGAAGAGGATTTCTTTATCTTTTTGCTCTTCGGAGGGTTGATAAAAATCGCTCAATTTCGGTTCGGGGACATCTCCTCTTCTCCCATCATCTGCGAGTAGAGAGACATGGCGGCGTCCACTTCTTTATAGGTGTATAACGCGTGTCCTTTTTTTTTTTAATCTCTCGTTTAAAAAATCTAATCGTTTCGTGCGTTTGTGATTCCATTCGTCTCTGGCCTTGGTCAGTTTTTCCATCGCTTCGTCGTGTCTTTTTTGCTCGTCGTGATTCGAAAATAAAAATTGCGATCCGGAAAACGCCAGGGCGTTGACCAATACGCCGCCTACCATCATCGCTATCGTTGCCATTTTAATAGAGGTTTTATTTTATTTCATGATATCGGCGGGAATGATTCCCTTTTTGACCAACATGTCCTTGGTGTAATCGGCAAGAGCAAATTCGAGAAGGATCATCCCGAAATCCTTCGGATCTAAATCCATCTTAGGCACCGGCATCTTTAAAAATTTCTTGGAGAGTTGCGCGTATCCGATGGCAATTCCCGTATTGACGGCTGCGTGATACGCGGTGTTGACCAAATCTTTTTCACTCATTCTTTTTTAATAAGAGAGATAATTATTTATAACATTTCATGGGCGTTGGGTTTTGGAATTACTCTGTTTTTATGTAGACTAGAAATCCACCCGTTAGCCATTTCCAGCTATCGAAGCTAATAGCATTGCCATCGTTGCTATTACCATTGCTATTACCAATGCCATATTGACCGCGGTGTTGACCAAATTTGTTTCGCACATTCCTTTTTTTAATAAGAGAGAAAATTATTTATAACATTTCATGAGCGGTGGGTTTTGGAGGTTGAATTACTTTGGGTTCTGGTGAAATTACTTTTGGTTCTGGTGAAACTACTGGGGCTGGAAATTACTTTGGGTTCTGTTTTTATGTAGACCAGAAATCCACACACCGCGAGTCCACCCGCTAGCCATTTCCAGCTATCGTTACTCATAGCATTGCCATCGTTGCTATTAGCATTGCTATCGTTGCTATTAGCATTGCTATCGTTGCTATTAGCATTGCTATTCCATCTACGTTTGGCACCCTTCTTCCCCGCTTCCTGACGTTTTGGATTCTTCTTCTTTATTTCCGTCTTCCCTATTAATTCCTCCGGATTCATCGTGTTCTTCTATAACGTCAGATTTTTTAAACCCGATGATGTGGCGGCTAGACGTGGCGGCTATACTGAGAGGTGCTAAATACGCACCGTATATGTAATATAAACTACAACACACTTCACCGATGGCTGCGTCCAAGAAGGGGTCTTCGTTCAAATCCTCGATTAGTTTGGGTTCGTCTTTGATGTCGAAAAAATATTTAAGTCCTTGCGAATACAGACAGATGACGGAATTTGCTATCGATTTGGCCATGCGCATGTTGAGTCGAGCGTGTAACAGACGACTCAGGGTTTCGACCTCCTTGTCGTTCATCTTTTCCAATTCGGAAGGCGTCACGTCTTCTAAGCGTAAAATATATAATACAGTCAAACTTGTATATAAAGACCGCTCAGGGGAAATTACAAAAACGGTCTTTATAGACAGGTGGTCTTTATATACAGGGTCACATGGGATATGAAATCCAAGGCATCGGAGATGGCTTATTATTATTTCCAACTACATATTTCTTCCTCGATTTCATTTAGTGATTTAATGGTTATTGTATTTAAATACTAAAGGGATTTTCTTAACTCCAGGGTCTGGAAAATATTCATTTTTTTTTTAAAAAAATCCAAATTTGGAATATTTGCATCTTTTCGGGAAAATACAAGCCATTTTTGCATTGGGAAGGGTCCTGTAACCATACCAAAAATAGTCATAGAAAATCCCTGTAGCTAATACATGCATAACATGCAAATAATAAAAAAAATTATAACAATGAAATAATTCAATGTTTTAATAATTTAAATCAATTTATTATGTAATTGAATTATACATGTACATCGAGGATACGGCACATTATTAAAACTGAAACAAATATCTTAAATGTGCTCAAAGTCGGTGGTCTATGTTGTTAAGGCACACGAGTCAGAAGTGTAAGAATATACAGAAAGATGTAGATAGTTGAATTTTATTTAATTATCATTTTATTAGACGTAATCCAAAGCTACGAGCGCCGGCGATTTTACTCTTTGGATTGAGATGTTGACTTGCTAATCAAGTGATGTTCGATTAGTTACAGCATTCCAGAATACGAGAAAACAAATAATCAATCATTCAGCTATGATATTTAAATGCTCCTGTTCGTAAAAACACCTTGTCACAAGCGTGTCCTTTCTGAATTTTTTTTCCTTTTAAGTCTTAGTCTTTCGTCGATTAAGTAATCATCACCGGAAACTTTGGTCATAAATTGATGATCGAAAACAAAAGATCAATCAGTCAGCGATGATTGATAGTTCCTGGTTGTAAAAACACCCTGCCATAGAGCACGTACGAGTGCCTAACTACTACCCGGGTCGTTAATTGACACCTCCAGGTGTATTGTGACTGTCGAAGCCTCGTGTATTTCGCCATGTTGTTGATTAAGTCTCGAATTGTCCCGCGAGAATTATGTACGAGTTATCTCCCTTCCAAAAGTAGTAAGTGTATAAGCAGTCGCTATACGCAAGTAGGACAACCACCGGCGGACAAAATACAGCGGTCGCCGGTCGCGTAAGGCAGGTGGTCGCTATATAGAGGGCAAATACATAGTAATTCTCAAGGGGCAGTCAAAATACGGTCGTTATGGACAGGAAGTCGTTATATGAGGGGGGTCGCTAAGGCAAGTTTGACTGTATCACGAACAATATTGGCAAAATCAGTAAAAGGATAAACCATAACAACACGAACAGTAATATCTCGGTATGGCGTTTCATATTTTAATTTAAACAATCTATATTTATCGCGAAGTGGATTTGTTTACGAGGTCTAGGAGCTGCTTGCGTAAATCCTCCGTCTCTTTGTCCGACTCCTTTTTTTCGACCTTGTGGGTAGAATAGAGTTTGTCTTTCATCTCGCGATACTTGGTCAACTCGTGTGGGATACGGTGGCAAATTCTTCGTCCGAATCTTTCCGTCCTCGAGCGCTCGACTCACCAGATCCGATATCGAATTAAGTTTACTCTCCGCGAGTTTGGTGATCTTGAGGTGTTTTTCCGATTTTTTCAGCAGTAATCGTCTTATCCCTTTCAGGGCCAACCCCAGCGAACCCGCGGCCAGAGCTATAATTTGGAGAGGTAGTCCCGCGATGGGAACGAGAAATCCGAGTCCCCCGACGGCGATGCCTCCCGAGATGAGGGCCGCGTCGACGCCGTCTGCGGTGTTCACCGTTCGTTTATACTTTTTATGCATGCTCTTCCGCGTTTCGATCTCTCGACGAAACGTCTGTTCGATCTCTCCGATTCGTTTTAAACGATATTGTTGCGGATCGCTTTCTAACGTCGGATATATTTCGTTTTTACTCATCTCTTTTTTTTATACGTGAGAAATTTTTTATATGTCTACTACGACGACGCCGTTGACGGTTCCCGATTTCGACCCTTTATTCACACCAAAATTTAAAACGTCGCCCGATGTCACCCGTAACGGAGGATTCAACGTTACGACGTCGCCGGTTTTCGTTTGAAAGGTTTTGTGTTCGACGTCGTTCAAGATTAACGTCACGTCTAATTCCCCCAAGAGTCCGAGACGAAAGACGTGACCGTCGAATAACATCTTCACGCCCAGCGGCGGTTTGAGTCTTCCGTTTTTGTTCACGTCGAATTGGAACGTGTTCATGATGCGACGGTTTTTGGTCAACATGTTGACCTCTTCTTTAACATCTTCCAAGAGTTCTTCTCTTTCTAAGTCGTCGTAATAGAATCCAGATCTAGACATCCCTTTTTTATTATTTAGAACTAATTTTCTTAAACTCTAAGAGCACGTGATTGTCGACGGGGTTTCCGTTCTCGTCTTTTAGGTCTATCGTTAAATTCGTGATGCGATCGCGTTTCAACTTTAAAAAAACGGGTCGTTCGACGTTTTCGACATACAACTCGGAAAATTTCACGTTGGGGCACGGCAGGGATTTGACGACGTCGTTCGGTTGCCCGTCTTTGAACGTGTCCCACCCGGCAAGTTCTTCGAGATGAACGTTAAGTAGTTCCACCGGTTGCAGGTTTATGCTATTTGTCGGGTAGATGGTCCAGACGAGAGAAACATTTTCGCCGATTCCGAGAATCTTGGTGAGTTCCGGCGGAAGCTGCAGGAAAATAGACCCTTTACCGTCGAGTCTTACTCTCATCGTATTTTTGCTCAATACTACTTTCTCGAGATATTTAATGAGAATTCGTTGTATGTCTTTGAACGTGTACGATCCGGCGTGCACGGTATGGACTTTCTTTCTATCTGGAACCAACCTTTCTCTGCCGGAAGGAGACCTCTTCCTCACCAAATTGGCGTATTCTATTACAACATCTTTCTTTATGTTGTACAGACCGTTCCAAAAATGGACGGACTTTACTCCCACGCGCCACTCGTCGTTCGCGTTGTCGATGTATCGAGATAGTTTCACGGGTTCACCTATTTTCGTCACGAGATGAAACATGTTTTTTTATAACAATTTTATTTTTTAAATAAAAGATGAATGCATACGAATACAGGGAGGATTTGGATTTGTCGTCTTTCGACGTCTACGTCAATGCGACTAAAAAGTTTCGAGCGTCGTTCGAGAATATTTTCGTCAAGTATAACAACCCGAACGTCTTCGAAGACGGAACTTCCAAATATTACGCCATGTTACGCCGGTGGTATCAACATCCCGTGACGGGAGGGTTCTGGCAGAACCAGTTAAATTTCGCGGTGTGGTGTGCCACGACCGGATGCGGCGTGACGTTGGGAATGGGAAACGACAAACGTTTACTATCAAATCAGAAGGATCTTGAAGGAAATCGCCGTCCCCTTGCCCAGCAATTCCGATTTCGATCACTACACGAACGCCGTAGACGTTTCGGCGTACGAACGAATCTGTCGTGAAATCGGAGTGTCTGTCCACACGGACTGGAAAATCAAGGGAACCATCTTCGGAAAGTATAACATGAAGTGGTCCACGTTCATCGCGAACCGCTCGGAGGGATTCACGCTTCCGGGTCTGGCCAGATTGGACGCGTCCGTTCGCGTCTTCGCCTGGGCCGTCTTGGGCGCCCAGGGTCAAACGAGGGCCTCGATCGTGGACGCCGCCGGCGCCACCTCGCTCGACGCGCAGAAACAATTTTTAGTCAACGTCGAGGATGCGATCAACAGACCGCTCGATTTTACCCGCCGACATTTCTCGCTACGAAAATTGTCTAAGATATGCAAATTCCAAACTCGATTTCGTCATCCATCCTGGGCTTTACATGCTACCCAGCAACATGGAGCTGAAAAATCGGTGCCAACATCGCCAATTATAATAACGAAATCTTGATCGCGCCCGAAAAGACAAAACCGGGGACGAACGTCGACCTTAACGCGAAAACGTTCACCCAACCATCACCTCCTAAACAGATCAAACCATCGCCACCTCCTATACAGATCAAACCACCACCGCCTAAACAACTGCAAAAACGAATTTGGCGGCCAATCTCGCGAGCAGTTTTCCGACCGCGTCTAGCTGTTTCTTGAACCATTCCTGTAATCCACCCTCTTTGTTTGGTGGTGGAGGGGGTGATGGCGGTTTAGCCGGTGTAACGTCCGGTATCAACAATTCGACCAAAAACGCGACGGTCATTCCAATGGCGGTCAAGACGCTTAAGATGGTGATTCCCTGTTCTTTGAACAGATCGGCGATTCTTTCTCTCAAAGGGAGATTGCCGTCGAGTAGCCTCTTGATCAACTCTTTTATGGTAGTCAATTGCGATCGCAATTGACCCTTGAGAATAGCGATACTCTCGTTAATCCCCTCGAGTTCACCGCGCGCTTTCATTATTTCTCTCTCGAGCCATTCTTTTTCATCCGGATTGTTTTCGAGTCTTTCGGTCCATTCCGATATCAATCGTTCGCGTTCCACTCTTTTGCCTTCTTGACCGCGTAATTCACCGCTAATGGTTCGTAAACTTTTATCCAATCCCCGCAATTCTCGTACAGATAGCAGGTCCACGCCTCCCTCTTCCTCCACTTTATTGGCGAGGTCTTGTATACTACCCGATACTTCTGATACTCCATCGTTTTACTCGCGTTTCGTCGCTGTTAAAAGTATCCATTTCTATTTCTTCTACAGTAGTGATTTTACTATCTACATTTTTTGCCTCTTTTATTCCCGGAAGTTGATCGAATAAACCCAAGTCTCTAACAAATTGCACGCCACCCTTATCTTGTAACGTTCTTGCTGCTAGAAATTCCCTAGGATTACGTTTATCGTTTAATAAAATCCACTTACCCTTCTTCTTACTAAATGCATATAAATTATCTTTTTCATCGGATGCAATTTTTACGTTTTTAACACTACCCCCCGTTTTTTTCTATCCATTCGTCCTCGAGTCTACCGGTTCTTAAACGTTCTCGTTGGTCTCCTTGAGGATCGAGGGGAGGATCTGGTAAATTATCAACATCCAGCACGGGTGGTTCCGTATTATCCACAAGTGGGGTTTCATCGTCGTTGTTAAACGATGTTTCTTGAACATCGTTATCATCATCGTCGTACGTCGGATTATCGAAATCGTGAATCTCTGCCATTTTTAAAAACGATTTAAATTTTTTATTATACAATTAAAAAGATGATGAATTACGGACACATTCTCAATCCCGATAGAAAATTGCGCACCCCCTTCGGCGTGAAGGGTATTCGCCAAACGGTCGCCGTTTCCCATAATCCCTCGAGTATCGAAGAAAACCAAACGTTGACGGTTCGTTTTCCCAATTTGAGCGAAAACGACGTCATCGTTCCCAGAAGTGCGAGACTATGCTTCGATATGGAAGTCGCTGTAAAGGGTGGCGATCTCACTAAGGTGGGTGTTTATAATAATCTGGGACGTAACATCGTCAAAAAAATCGAAGTGAAGATTTCGGGAAATACCGTTCAAACCATCGACGATGCCGATAAATTTTTAGTCTATAACGATCTTTGGAAAATAGAACGACGTAACATGATCTATCAGGGAATACAGAATGGCAATCTAAATAAAGTAAGGGCAAGACCCTTCAGCTATACAATACCTCGCGACACTGACGAAGACTACGAAATTGCCGCGGCGTACGGCAATCGATTTTGTATTCCCTTGGATTTCGAAATCTTGGAAACGAGCGAACCCTTTTATCAAGCGGGATTACAAGATAGATTAGAATACATGCTGACGTTTAACGATGCTATACACGTCGTCTTGCCAGACCCCGGCGATGTCGGTAAAACGCTTAGTTATAAGGCGACCAACATCTCTTTGGAATTCGAAAAAATTACCGACGTCAATCTCGCTCGCAGCATCAGACAGAGGTATGCGGGAGACCACATCTATTACTTCAACAAAATATTGCGATATCTCAAAACGAGGGAGAGTAAAAAGTAATCCGTCCTCAATTATTCAATCAACACCCCCGCACATTCTTTCTCGGGTATTCTGTTTCTCTTCAAGGATATTTCTAAAAAAGATCCGGAAAAATTTTATAATCCGAGAATCACCCACGTGGAGATAACCATCGAGGGACAACCGAACCAACTCTTCTCCGCCGGAATGAAACCTCATCATCAATTCGACGAAATTAAAAAGTTTTTCTCGGCTTCCCTGAATCGCGAAACCGTCACAGAATCAGTCGCCAAGGAACTCGACATGAGTGAAATGTCTCTGGGAAAATATCTCAAAGATCATTACGCCCTCTGGTTAGACTTACGAACGACACCCGAAAATCATCTCCACGGCACGGGTCGTAAGCTTCAAAACATCAGCCAAGGCGTTGACGTCCGAATCAAGAGAGAAGTCCAAGACGCTGCCGATTCGGACGTTTACATTTTCATCGTCAAAGACGGACAGATCAACATGAAGGACGGCCGTTTCCATGAGGTAATCTCTTAAAAGATTTAAACAGTGGATGTCATATAAAAAATGTTTATCAAAAAACCTCATTCCGCTATGATTGTGGGTGCAACAGGTTGCGGGAAAACAGAATTTGTACTCAATTTGTTAGAAACCGAATATAAAGATTTTTTCGAACACATCATCATCCTATGTCCAACAATGGATTTTAATCAAGCGTATAAATCAAGAACGTGGATAGGCGAGGACGTCAAACATCCCAAGGACAAACGCGTCATCACCGTCAATCCCGTCTTGAAGTCGGGGGAAGAGAAATTACAGGAACTGTTGCGAATTTTTTACGACAAATACAAAGGGACGTCCACGTTGTACATCATAGACGACTGCTCGGCGACGAAACAGATGAAAAAAAAAGCGGACGCCTTATCCATGTTGGGTTTTTCGGGGAGACATGCCAACCAATCCGTGTGGGTATTAACACAACGATATAATAGTGTGTTAAAAGATTTTCGTGGTCAAATTAAATGGTGTTGTTTATTTTTTACTATGGATAAACATTCTTACAAAGAATGTTTAGAAGAACTCTATATCATTCACGATAAATCAGAAAGAGAGCGTATTAGATATGCCCTATCGCAACATGAACATTCTTATCTGATTCTGTGTACCCAACAGCCTACTGGCTACGCTTTTCATGAAAAATGAATCTACATCGAAAGACGACGCACAAACATTCTAAATTAATCTTGTGTACGGGGTACAAGTTTATGCAATAATTTATATTTTTGTAAATATAAATTAGTACTTTCGGGGTCTTCCACATGTTTGGGGAGGTCCTCTAGACTTTATATAATAATAATGACTTCCCTGTCTTCTGTTATCGCAGGAATAACACGTGGCGTGGTGGGAAGACTCAGACATCCATCTTCCACACGATTCACAAAATTTCAAAGGGCGAAAATCGCGTTTTTTCATTTGTGGTGAATAAAACAAAAGATCGAATCCGGAGCGGTCTTCTTAGGACATGGAGAATCGCGAATCCTTCTAACGTGTACAGGCATCTGACACGTCGTTCTGTCATTCGGCTCTACCCCGATACTATGGAACAGTTTATTTAAAGTCATTTTATTATACATAGAAAATTTCTTATGCTATTTCAAATTATTATTCATCATCCTCGTCGTCTGAGTTAGGCTCGTACTCGATTTCGTCTACCATCTCATCAACTATGTCACTTGCCGCAACTAATCTCCTAACAGCAACAATTTAATGGATTCGTTTTTAGGTCCGATGAAAATATAACTAAATGTTAAAACCGTAATAACCTTGCATGCTTTGCCTATGTAATCTGATGGTTTTAAATCAACCTTTCCTCCTTTCGTTTGTTTCATAAACGCAGTTTTTATTTCCTCTCCATCCATTTTAAGTTTTGCATACATAACGGTATGCTTCTTCCCCGCTTTTAAGAGCGCAAGATCATCAACTACGATCGGCTTGTTTCTGCCATTCTCTTTAAAAAAGCCCCTATGCTTCTGGACTTCTTTTCTAATAAACTGTTCGATCTCTTGAATGACTTCCTCAAACTTTTCTTGTTCCTCCTTGTACCTTTCATCGTGATCAAACACTAGTGATATCGTATAGGGTGTAAGCGTATCACTTACTCCATACGATAATAACGTGGGAGTTTGTATTCTAAGAGGCTGAAAGACATCGTTCGGATACTTATATAGTATATCGGCGAAAAAAACGGCCGTCTTTACCTTTACGGGGTTTTTCGATCCTCAACTTGTTCAAGTCAAACTGATCAACATTGATTTTACATGCTTTGCCACTCGTACCCATTTTTAATTACTCATAGTATTTCTTATATCATTTCAATTTTTATTATTATGTCAATATAATACCCCCGAACGTTTTGCCAATTTCTAGGAAGTGAATGGGGCCGTCGTTTCTCGGAATTCACCGAACGTCGCGGTCGATTGCCACCCAGGTATTAGGTGATTCCCCAGGTACGATTCAATCCACTAGAATAGAGAGATAGACCATGAAATGGGGAGTGCCCCAGAAGCCCCATAATACACACAATTTACTTGCCTTCAATTTACAACGTACTCACTTTTCGGTGGCGGATCTAGATACTTTTCAAAGGGGTGATGCTGGTAACATTAATTTATAGTTTTGAAACTCTTTTACAATCAGAAAGTTTACTTGCGGAAGGCCGGTGGCCTCTTTTCCCTGTACATTGTAACAGGGTTCTCTCTCCCACCAAATAAGTGAAAGATTGCTGAGTGTGAAGAAAAACACTAGTAAAAAACAAAACAAATATACCTCTCGATCACTTGATAATTATTCTGTAGTTCTTGTAAGGTCATTTTAAGTTATTTTTTGTTCAACATCTAAAATAAAATATCTATCTTTCTATCAGGAAAAAACACTGAAAACGACAGAAAAAAACACAAGACATTTTTATGCGAACAAATGCAATTTACTTCACATTGTGTTAATTAACAAGAAAAAAACAAAATTCTAACAAAATTATCTTCGGCACACACATGTACTTATATACTACAGTTACGAGTTATAGGCTATGAAATAATCATGAGTTTTCACCGAAAATAAATATTCATGTTTAACTGTTCATGGTCTAGATATCTATGCTCCATATATTTTACCTCCTTTTTTTCTGTTGTATGACAAACAAAACCAATCTGTCAGCGAACAAGAGAGAGAGAGAGAGAGAGAGAGAGAGAGAGAGAGAGAGAGAGAGAGAGAGAGAGAGAGAGAGAGAGAGAGAGAGAGAGAGAGAGAGAGAGAGATTGGAATGACATAACAGTATGAGCCCATGGTTTATTGCAGGCCGAAAATTCTGTCCTGATTTTAAGTTACTTTTTTCTGCCTCGGTTTATTGGTGAGCGTGTGTAGCTTACAGACTGTATTACCAGTGATATACATGTATTTTTTGTGTTCTTATTTGTTTTATTCAATCGAACTTAAATAATTGATAAACTTAAAACACACACACACACTAATTTTATATATACCCTGTCCTGCGATATAAAAGGTCTAACATGTTAGACTTTAAATATCGCTGCCCCGTCGAAGCCTCCCGTCTTTGAGTGTCCTTCACTTGATGGAGGTGTGTTGTATTCGATGTTGTGGATTGGTCAGATTTAGACATACCCTCAATCTTATTGGTCGATATGCATTTTACCGACATGTTTGTAAACTTTCCATTCAACTCTTGATAGCAAAACAGAAAACGCAAAACAACGAAACAACAAGACTTGAGCAAGGTTAACAGAAAAGTGAGTGGAATCGGTAAGATTGAGATGTATGACCGCTATTTAAGTACACATTCGCTAAAGCTTTATTTAAAATGCAGTGCAGGGAATGGAAAAACAAACGGAATCTGGTCGTAAACATTCTGTACTGAATAAATAGTCTATTTTGTTTATAGTGTAACATGTTTTTTCCTGTGCATGAAAACCTTCCTGGTTTATTAGTTTTGATTAATTGTTCTTATAAGTTACCACACAATTATTTTTTTTATGAATTACATGTATTTCAAAGGCGGGAGAATGCGCTGAGTCTAGTTTAACGTCGTGAATGAAAACATGACGTGGGGGTTCCGGCGGGATCAAGATGTCTTGACCTGTCTTGCATGGCTTGTAAGTGGTGTGCAAAGTTGATAAATGTATGAAGCAAGATGTTATATATATATATATATATATATATGTGTGTGTGTGTGTGTGTGTGTGTGTGTGTGTGTGTGTGTGTGTGTGTCCGTCATACAATTGATTTATTTATTTATTTTTATTTAAAACAGCAAGACCGTTAGAGGTCTGACCTTGTTCCATTTGGTATGTAGGGCTACATCATGATTCGTGGTACGGTAAACCTGAATCAGTAAATGTTCGGTTCATTAAGGTTACCTTTGCATGTGCTCTAGACCCCTACAGTGTCACTAAACATTATTCACTTGACCTACCATGCATTACAGATTGAACATTCCATTGAAGCAAGCAGATGAAGAGCCATATGTAGATGAAGAGCCATATATAGATCCATATGTAGATGAAGAGCCATATATATTGCTGCATATGTAGATCCATGTTATGAAATTGATTTACTATTCCTCCACATTTTTAAGTACGGGATAGTTTGTGGGTTGGGGTGGGGGGTTATAGTTTTGCAATGTGTCCATCCATTCTTATATCCATCCATTCTTTTACTTTATACAGGCCATGTCTTCCTAATTTTCTCAACTAGACTCACAATATTTTGCCCATGTATACATCTTTTAAGTAAATAGTGTTGAATCTAGGATCTGGAAAGGACCCACAATTTCAAAGTGCAAAACGGCACTTTTAACATGTATATTAGTTTCGAGGGCACCTGCACTATAACGTGTGTTTATCCTCCACTAACAAATTTAAAATGATAAAAGAAAAAAGAAGTTTTTCTTAGAAACAGATTTTTTTTTTCAATAAATTTAAAAAATCAACAAAAACCAGATGTCATAAAATTTTTAAATAGAAGAAATATTACTCAGAACAATAAGATTTGCATCAAACTACCACACAAGAAAAACTTTAAAAGGGGACAGCACTGAAAAAAGGGCATAGTGCTGTGCCATGTTATGTTGCTCTAGATTCAGCACTAGTAGACGAAGCATCTCGTACAAAAGTTACACACTTACCACCTCTGTATTAGAGTTATTTCCCTTTATTGAATGTATCCATCTTGGCTATATCCAAGCCATATCTAAACCTAGACTCACCATATTTGATGCAGATATATATCTTTCAAAGTAGAGTGTTGCATATAAAAATTTACCTTCTGTGCACCCTTATTTCTAGAGTTATTCCTCCATGATTTCCTTTAATTTGTCTCAGCCATATATATTCTATTTCTTCACCTTGGCTCACCACATTTGCTGCAGATAGATACATACATAAGTAGTGATTTTGTAGATTTAGATATCTTGGTGGTGAGATGCCCTGGTCCATGACTACTGGTATTCTTTGAATTAGCGGTGTTGTTTATCAGTGTTAGCACCACATTCAACAGTTGTACAGTTATAAATTGGCAGTCATTAGGACGTTAAGTGTAGATGTACCCAAGAAAATCAACACCAATAATAGTTCAGCCTTCCATAAGTAGGACACCTGTAGGATATATTATGAATTATGTAATTGGAGTGTGTGATAACACTAGTGACTATATACACATGCCATATTTCTTTGCTCTTATGCACATCCATAATAGACGCCGACAACAACTTGTAACATGAGAACTGTGTTTGCCTATTGTATGGTTTCCTGGTGATTTGTATTACATGTATAAAATTACAAGTAAATGCAAGCTTTAGTTAGGTTAACATGCTCAAAGCCATATATAGGCGTCGGAGCCGGGGGGGGGCTTAGCCCCCCCACTTTTTTTGAAAAGATAGGCATAGGTGTTGAAAATTGGGGCTAAGCCCCCAAGACGTTTCTGGCATGTGTGTGTTTTAAGTTGGTTTAGCCCCCCCCACTTTCAATTTGCTTCCGACGCCTATGCCATATATATATATATATATACACACACACAAAGCACTAAAACCAACAACACTATACATCCAAGGGTGTCGGATCTAAGCAAATAGATTCAAGTCATGAAGTGAATTTCATGTATTATAAAGCACTAAAATGACTAATATAATGAACAAAATTAAAGTCTTAAATTTTGGGGATGACCCGTCCCTTCCTCGGGACTAACAGATTAAAATAACACACACACATACATTAACATGCAAACAAGCACCCACACACACAACCAGGATACAAAAGGAATGCTACGTGATTACATAGTTATCAAAATAGAAATCAAACAATTGAATAACTAAGAAACTAAATTACCAACGAAATAGAGAAATATGGACAAAATAAACAGAACTGTGACTTTGACTTTAATTTTGTCTGTGTCGTTAGTCATTTAAGTGCTTTATATATATTGAAAATTATGTACAAAGAAAGAAAACTTAACTTTTTAGGTCACCTGAGCTGAAACTTCATGGTGTCCTATTGCAATTGCTTTTTGTGTGACGTGCGTCGTGTATAAACTTTTCATTTTTGACTTCTTCTCAAGAACCAATTGGCCAATTTCAACCAAACTTGGCACATGACATCCCCATGTGAAGCTGCATGTGCAAGTTTGAATGAAAAGGGGTTTGGACCCATAGGGGCCCCAAAAGGGGCCAAAAGGACCAAAATTTGGTACATCTTTAAAAATCTTCTTCTTATGAACCAATGATCAGATGACTTTCAGATTTTGTATGCATGATTGTTAAAATATCTACAAAGTTTGCAAATGAAAATGAAATCTGTCCATAAACAAACCACTAGGGGACACTTTAGTAACTTGGGGTAATTGTATTACAAATTGTTTAATAACTCAAAAACTGATCAACTTTTTGTATACAAAGATATATCAGAAAGTTGTTAAGAAGTATTCAAGGTTACGGGGTCAATGGTCAAGGTCACAGACACCTATGTAAATGGAAAATATAAGTTTTTTTCGTTAAATTTTAGACATTTTTGACTACTTCTCCAGAACCATTGGGCCAATTTGAACCAAACTTTACAGGAAGTATAACCATGTGAAGCCGCATAAATTTTGCGGATGAAAAGGGGCTAGGACCAAACATGGCTGCCATGGCTAAATATAGAATAAATGAGTCAGCAGATATTTTTTATTTAATGCATGTACTGGTATCTCCAAAGTTATCAAAGCTAGAAAAAAAAAACGTTACCTGAAAATGAGTGGCTTGCAGAAATCATCTAAAATATAATTTTGATGGACATTGTCAGGTTGACCTTTATGTGAGTTATTTCCCCTTTTTTTGTGGATTTTTCATGTTTTTGGATGTTTTTTGACATTATCTTGAAAAGTATATTAGAAGCAAAAATGTTCAGAATGCAAAGATCTGAAAAAAGTCAATAGGGTCAAAATTGCTGGGTCGACCCTTATGGGAATTATTTCCCCTTTTTAGTAAATTTCTCAGGTTTCAGACAGTTTTGTCCCATTATCTTGAAAAGTAAGATAGATAGAGAGAACATGAAAGAAGCAAAAATGTTCCGCTCACAAAGATCTACAAAAAAGTCAAGAGGTCCGAAATTGTTAGGTCACACCTTATGGGAATTATTTCCCCTTTTATTGTCAAATTTGAGACATTTTTTACTTCTTCTCAAGAACCAGTGTGCCATTTTTTACCAAACTAGGCTTGTATCATCTCCATGTGAAGCCGGACAAAGTTTGTGAATGAAAAGGGGCTAGGATCCATAGGGGCCCCCAAAAAAGATCAAAACTTGGTACATCTTTAAAAATCTTCTCATGAACCATTGATCATATAACTTTCAAATTGTGTATGCATGATTACAGTCAGTATCTACAATGTTTGCAAATTAAAAGTATAGCTGTCAGTAAATGGTCCAAAGGGGAATTATCTAAAGATTATTTTGACAAAATTTCAAGGTCATGGGGTCAAAGGTAAAGGTCACAGACACCTAAGTAAACAGAAAATGTAAGTTTTTTTGTAAAAATTTTGACATTTTCGACTTCTTCTCTGGAACCAGTGGGCTAATTTTAACCAAACATTTCTCAGGTGACCGTTAAGGCCCACTGGGCCTCTTGTTTAAAAATAACAATCATACAAAAGTAATAATCTCATAGGACCTAGTCAGAGTTAGGATCAAAGGTCAGCAAATTCTGACACTGGTATTCGTAACCCCAATGTTTGACTGAAATTTCTGTTTTCACTTGGGGTTGGCATTACTTTCTATAATAAGTGTAGTACCTATGATGTATCATTATTACTTTTTTCTTGTTCTGCTGTTGTAATAATTTCAATTTTAACAAGAAGTTAAATACTTGTCCTAGTTAGGGTCAAGGTCAATGTGTCACATAACCTTTACAAGTGTACATGATAGCTCTAACTTGGGTTGACATCACTTTCTACTACATTAACCGTGTATCATGTTGCTTATTTCAGGTGAAGAGACACGGATAACGAGGATTTACAGAATACTGTAGACGAGATAATATCTTTGATAGTTTGAAATACTGAGCACACGATCAAGACCACACCAACGTTAAAAAGATAAAGTATTTGTTTTGTTATGTGGCGAAAGACAACAAAACATCTGTGCTCCAAGGTCCTGTTACCAATACATCAAAATGGCTGTACACAACGTTACATGTCGGATTTACCAAAAGTCATGGCCATCCGAAGGGAGACGATTAATGTTTGGGAAAGGCGGGCTCCTCTAAATCCACAACATGTCAGAAAACTGGTTAGAAAAGGTGTCAAGGTCATTGTGCAGCCATCTAACAGGCGTGCCTATAATATGCAGGTTTGTAATTGCAAAAATTTACATGCCCATTTTATGTAATATTTTATCTCATATATATCCCAAAGAGACCATTTGGTGGTTATAATAACAAATGCATGCATATAATTGCCCCAGACTTGTCAAACGTAACCCGTAATATTAGCTTAATATCATTCTGGCCATTACACATTAATTTTCAGTATTTCTTACAAAGATTACTGAGCCGACCTGGCTCAGTCGGTAACGCACTCGACTCTTGATTGTGAGGTCGTGAGTTTGAGTCCAGCCGGCAGCAGGTTGGTTTCCTGTCCTTCGGTTGAGACAGTAAAAATCGAGGTCCCGTGTCACAGTAGGTGTCGGCACGTTTAAGAACCCTCACTGCTCAATGGCTGTAAGTGCCGAGCATAGGACAAAATTTGAAGCCCTTCACCGGCAATTGGAGACGTCTCCATATGAGTGAAAGATTCTTGAGTGGGATGTTAAACAACAATAAACAAACGAAGATAACCGAGTGTCCAATAATGACATGCTATTTGAAGTTAATATACATGTATATTCTATTCTTGTACACCATCATTTCATACCTACATTGTAAATCAGGTAAAGTTTGTCTTTCCGTTGTTTCAGGCTACATAATGTTTGAAAACATAAAGTTATTAGTACCCATTGGGGCTCAATGAAAATATCGTCAGTGCCAAATTTTTATGACAAAGTTTCAAGATCATACATGTGTCAAAGGTCAAGGTCACAAGCCCCTAAATATATGGAAAATGTCAGTTTTTTGTCAACTTTTAGACGTTTTCTATTTCAAGAACCATTGGTTTATTTTAACCAAATTTCGCTGGAAACATTGTTATGTGAAGCTGCATTGTGTGTGAATGAAAATGGGCTAGTACCCATTTGGGCTTCAGAAAGGGTCAAAACATGGTACGTCTTCTCATTCATCAACATCCGCATATTTTGACAATAATCATACATTTTATTAACTCTGGTGACTATGAATGCATAGGGTCTTTTGTTATTTCATGCTACCTGATTTTATCTTGGATAAGTTTACAAAATATATATGTACATGATATAGTGTGTGTAAACTTTATATGCTGGTACAGTGTCTGTGTAATTTAAGCTGTATAATGTATGGCAAAATTACCTAGTTACATGTATATAAATCTGGCTCTAGGATCAGACAGTATAAAATCGGAGATTAAATTTATGCTTGAGCAAAAAGCTTCAAATTTTTTGTTAAGATTTCCAATATGTTATTTCTTTATAGTATTGTGTACTGATGCATGTTATGTATGTTCTTGAGCTGCTTGATAATGATATTGATTTTTCTTGCCTTTGTAGAAATAAGGCCAAAAATAAAAACAGATCTGTTTGATATGACCTGACAGACCACAAAAAAAATCCTTACCCAATTTTTATCAGGCATTTTGCCCACTTATTTTTTTCTGATCAAAATTTTTGTCCGACTTATATGTATATGTAGGTACAAAAATTTAAAAGAAAATTTAAATTAAAAGTTGTGTACCAACCACATTAAATGAAAATTTCAGGTCACCTGAGCCAAAGGTTCAGGGTGACCTATTGCTGTTATTTTGTTGGTTATCATCGGCCATTATGTGTATGGTCATGCTTTTAGATATTGTCGACTTCTTGCCAAAAACCAATTGGTCAATCTTAACCGAAATTGGCAGCAACTATGCCCAGTTGAAGTTGCATAAAAATACATAATGAAAGAGAGTAGGGCCCATAGGGGTTCCAAAAAGGACCAAAAAAGACCAAAACTTGCTAGAAATTTACATGTACATCTTTAATAGTCTTCTTCTCATGAACCAATGATCAGATTTTTTTTCAAATCTGCTATAGATGATTGTTAAATTCAGTATCTACAAAATTTATAAATGAAATTGAAATCTGTTGAGGATTAAACAAGCCTTTTGTGAGTGCATAAATTGATATAGGGTACAGTATTATACAAACGACTAATTGACTTAAAACTGATTGACTTATTTGTACACAAAGTAAAGATATAAATGTATTCAGAAGTTGTTAAGTATTATCTAAAGATCATGGTGACAAAGTTGTGTCAAGGTGATTGGTTCAAAGTTCAAGGTCACAGGCACTTAAGCAAACAGGAAAAAAAAAATTTTCTTCAACTTTTAGACATTTTTGACTTCTTCTAAAGAATCAATGGTTCAGTTTAAACCAGACTTTGCAGGAATTCTTTGAATGTGAAGCTGCATTTTTAATTTTATTTTTTGTCTTCCTGCTGCAACGTTTACTTTTAACTCTTAGAAATTCTCCCAAACTCTTTGTACAATATATTTGATCAGATAGATACACAAGACATGCATACATCGTATACCACTATTTAGCTATAGATTTTGATTTGTATTTTAGAGATTTCTGAAAAGAGAACTTGAATGTACAATGTATATATTTGTATTATATTTCCAGGAGTATGCAGCAATGGGGGCTGTTATCGAGGAAGACATGAGTGAAGCCAGTTTAATTATCGGAGTGAAGTCTGTCCCAATTGACTTGCTCGTTCCTGACAAAACTTATGCATTCTTCTCACACACAATAAAAGCACAGGAAGCGAACATGTCGTTACTGGATGCTATTCTTGAAAAGGTTGGAATATGTCATTTCAATTGAATAACTAAAATGATTATAATGTGACTGTCCTTTTAATATATAGGTATATAGATCATATGTTTAAAAGAAACAGCAATTTCACTGGGGTATGACTACATGATTTGTATATGTAATAAGATTAAACAAATATTTGCTAGACATCTCACAAATAGGTTTTTTACAAATTTATGCAGAAATTAATCTCTGAAAATTAAATGGATTTACAGTAACTTGGCATGTTTTTTTTTGTTTTTTTTTTATAACTTTAAATACGTTTTGATTATACATTTATATTTGTTTCTGTATTTTTTAGAATATCCGTTTGATAGACTACGAGAAGATGGTAGATTCAGATGGACAGAGAATGGTAGCATTTGGAAAGTATGCTGGTGTCTCTGGCATGATCAACATATTACATGGTCTCGGACTCCGACTACTGGCTCTAGGTCATCACACTCCATTTATGGTATTGACACCTTGTAAACATACGGAGTCATGAGTTGAAGTGTCAGCATTTAGATTTTTCTTCATTGATCCCTACAATCAAATCAATGTTGAGCTAGTTTTTCAGTTGCGATTGTTGAGTCATCTGTACCAGTCGTGATGGGAATTGTACTCACATTTCCTCATTTGAATTTGACTCAAGGCGGGTGTGACCGGTCAACAGGGGATGCTTACTCCTCCATGGCACCTGATCCCACCTCTGGATTTCCAGAGGTCTGTGTCTGTCCAATATTCACCAGATTTATATATAAATTCTGGACAACCTGAAGATTGTATGCATTATGCATTAGTGTTTCAGTGTACTATTCTGTTCTACACTTGTTTGTTGCCGAAAGAATTGGCTCCTATCAGGTGTATGTATTCTGTGGAATACTAATACAATGTATCTTTATCTCATAAACACAGGACAGACCCTATGATTTTGAGATATCCGGAATTTGAGGTAACCGAAATTTTAACGAACATTTTTTAGCTCACCTGGCCCAAAGGGCCAAGTGAGCTATTGCTATAAGCCAAAGGTCGGACGTCTGTCGTCCGCCGACCGTCTGTTAACTTTTGCATTTAAACATCATGTTCTCAAGAACCAGTGGGCCAATTATAATCAACTTGGCATATAGCAGCCCCATGTGAAGCCGCATAAAGTTTGTGAATGAAAAAGGGATAGGACCAAGAGGGGCCCTAAAAGGGGCCAAAAAGGACCAAAACTTGGTACATCTTTAAAAATCTTCTTCTCATGAACCGATGGTCAGATAAGTTTCAAATTTTGTATCTTTGATTGTTAAGTCAGTATCTACGAAGTTTGCGAATAAAAATGAATTCTGTCAATAAATGAACCACGAGGGGCACTTCAGTAACACAGGGTATATTTGTATTACAAATTGTTTAATAACTCCAAACTGATCGACTTTTTGTATACAAAGATATATGAGAAAGTTGTTAGGAATTATCTGAGGATCATTTTGACAAATTTCAAGGTCATGGGGTCAAAGGTCAAGGTCACAGGCACCTTAATAAATGGAAAATATAAGTTTATTTTGTAAACTTTTCAACATTTTTAATTACTTCACAACCATTCGACCAATTTGAACCAAACTTAAGAGGAGGTGTAACAATGTAAAGCTGCATTAAGTTTGCAGATGAAAAGGGGCTAGGACCAAACATGGCTGCCATGGCTAAATATAGAATGAATGAGTCAGCAGATATTTTTTATTCAATACATGTATTTTCAAAATTATTGAAGAGAAAAAAAACATTACCTTAAAATGAGCGGCTTGCAAAAATCTACAAGTATTTCATTTTGGTGGAGATTGTTAGGTCGACCCTTATGTGAATTATTTCCCCTTTTTTTGTGAATTTTTCATGTTTTTGGATGTTTTTCGACATTATCTTAAAAAGTATAATAGCTACAGTTAAATTGAAAGAAGCAAAAATGTTCGGCATGCAAAGATCTACAAAAAAGTCAATAGGGCTGAAATTGTCAGATTGCCCCTTATGGGAGTTATATCCCCTTTTTTGTGAATTTTTCATGTTTTTGGATGTTTTTGACATTATCATGACAAGTATAATAGATAGAATAAAAGTGGAAAAAATACAAATGTTCAGCACGCAAATATCTACAAAAAAAGTCAATTAGGCCGAAATTGTCATGTTGCCCTTTATGGGAATTATTCCCCTTTTAAGTATATTTTTCCATGTTTTTGGATGGTTTTTGACATTATCTTGAAAAAGTATAATAGGTAGAGTAAAAGTGAAGGAAGAGAAAATGTTCAGCACGCAAAGATCTACAAAAAAGTCAATAGGGCCAAAATTGTCAGGTTGCCCCTTATGGGAGTTATTTCCCCTTCTAAGTGGAATTTTCATGTTTTTGGCAGTTTTGTCTTTATATCTTGAAAAGTATAACAGATAGAAAGAGGAAGAAGCATGATATGTTCAGTACGCAAAATTCTAGGAAAAAGTCAACAGGAATTAAATTGATCCCTAAGGGGTTTATTTCCCCTTTTTAAGTGGATATTTTCATGTTTTGCGCTGTTTTTCCCTATTGTTCAGTTATCACCACCATGCTTTTGGTTGCTTTTCAGTATATTGTTGGTAAAATACATTTCACTCAGGTGATTTTTAATGTCCAATGAGCCTACTGGTTTATATGTTTACTAGTGATTTTATCTTTTACACATTTTTTTCTGCAATGTTGACCAATTTTGTCAGGTGAGCAACTTAAGGCCCCTTGGGTCTCTTGTTTTTATTAATCTAGAAAAAATTTGGACCAGTCGTTTGACTTTGACATAACTGGAAATTCGATTTCGACACAACAAAATTCCACCGTATATAAATACACAGGGAAACTTTATATGACTAAACAGCACTTGGACCAGTTATTTTGCTTGGTGCTTGAAGGGTTCTGTTCTAATAGTCAGTAATTCCAATCAATTCTGGCTGTAAATGTGAATAAATTTAAAATAGGACACACTGTTCTGGTCTTTATATTTACTATTTATTTTTCCTCATATTTCATGTCTATTTTTAGTAAAAAAAATTCCAAAGTTGCACTTCATTTATCATTTGTATTGCTTTATTTACCACATGTTTAAGATATATAAAGTCATTTTAAGTACATTACCACATTTTTTCAGTTATAATCAATCCCGCATTCAGAATTTATGGGGAATCGGTATTCAGAAGTTAGTCAGAAGAGTTTGCAATCTTGAAAATAATTACGACATGACTGTTTAAATGCTGATTAGTTAATGAATTATATGTAAAAGTCTGTTGATATAACAAAACATACACAGGCAAATTTTGTTTGTCTGAATTAACATTGAACATGAAAGTCACATGAATTTAACGTATAAGCTCGATTATCGTGAAATTTTTCAGGTAAAAATCAGTTAATTCAATTATGAAATTCACATGAACAAAATTTGCCTGTGTATATGTATGATGCTATTTATAAATTGATTTACATCATTACTAAACTAATACATCATATTTTTACAGCATATTGGCCCCAGTCACAATTACCGAAACACTGTGATGGCAAGACAAGCAATTAGAGATGCTGGTTATGAAATAGCACTTGACAGAATGCCAAGGTCACTTGGACCTCTTGTTTTTGTTTTCACTGGGTCAGGAAACGTATCACAGGTGAGTGTGTAACAAGCTACCTCAGAACATCATACATTGAATGTGCCTCAGTGCTGAATATCTGTAAAAATTATACCGTAATCGGCCGTGTATAATCCGCATTTACGTATTATCCGCACCCCCCATTTCAGCATCAGATCTCGGAGAAAAAAGGACTTCGTGCGTATAATCCGCGTTGACTTTTTTCCACTGCCGTATGGCCGAAAATCGTCGGCGAGATTGATTATTATTGTGTATAAGTGCAGTATGACGATTGGAAATATTTTCAAAATTCGCAGATCGGTATTTGGAAGAAATAGATAAATATTTATTATAGATATATATATTCGAGATATTAGATAAGGGATATGATAAGCAAATTAATGATTTGAAATAAATAACAAAAGAAATATCAAAACATCAGTCGAAGTCTTTGTAAAATTACATTCCGTTAATTACAGCGCAATCATTTGCTTTTGCTGACGTGGTAGCCTATATATTTAATTAATAGTATGTATTAGAACAACATTTGAAATAGATATTATATTTGCGGAAATCGGCGACATAAAAGTTTGTAACAATTTTAATTAACAGAGAGCACAAGCGATCTATATATCCAGAATACGCGTGTATAGCGTAATTATTGAAACAAAGGGATATATATATATACAGATCCAAGTATACTGTTGTCTGATACACGCATCATTGATTATGAATGGAGACATATACTACAAACATTAATTACCTTTGTGTGGCATTGTGTTATTTTACACCTTTTATCATATTTTCAATTTAAAATTAACTCATCGTACTTACCTGTATAATTGGCATGTTCCATAACTTAGTACTACACTGTAGATGTACTGTAGTAAGAGAGTTACTGGTATATACCTTTTGTACGAAATGTGTAAAATAACATTCCTCCACAGAACAAAACACCCAGAAAACATTGTTTTATTTATTAATGTATAGTCATCGTCTCAAAACAAACAACGCAAAACTACATAATATGATATAAATGGGAAAATACGAAACTACAAGATACTACATATTTGCCTTTCCATTTAGCCCCCTCATTTACAGTTACAACATGGCTGTTCGCTTCGTCGTTCACGACATAAATGATGATATACATTGACTCGTACATCGTTATTACGAAAAAACTTTGTCAGGCTTACCACCCACATCGAATCTCATGCAGTAGTTCCTGCAGAAAAAATGTCCTAAGATTCTGTAGTACTGTATTATCC